>OX451390.1:9864181-10132968 GCA_949629135.1 Eremobia ochroleuca | reverse complement strand
GGTTTGGACAACATAGGCCTAATAAACAAGCTAGCTAGATAGAGAGGTCTGTGAGTGCATGACTCCGATGAATACCCGTGTAATTAGCTATACAAATATAATTGAATTAGGATGACGATGAGCAGGAAGTGTCATCAAGGTCGTCAGGATAGAATATAAATTGTGTGGCGTTTGTGCGCCTGCATGTACAGCCCCGCGGGGAGAGACGCGCGATCCATTAATTTTTCACATTTTAATACGCGCAAAATATTTCCACCGGGTTAAATATTAAAGCGGGCTTCGGTCGGCGACGGAAGGGTTAAATCTCAGTTAATTAGCGGCTGTGGCTTAAATATTTAAATAGTAATTTTTACAAACGGTAAAGTTAGATTAAAAAAATCTTGTTGTGTTGTGGTCGCGCGGCCCGCTAGGCCTATATCGGTGTTTTTACTGAATGTGTTTTTAAAAATGTAATGTTGTCGGGAACTGTGCATCTGGGAGGCGTAAAGTTTAATTTTTTGTTGTTATTGTCGCTTTATGTAGGTAATATTTAATGTTTGTTTATTTATTGGGGAACGGAAGCGCTCGGACGTGTGACGCGGCCGCGCGGCTGCTCGCCTTTCTGACTCACATTTTTGTTTGACTTTATGAAGTCACTACCACCTAATTCATATGACTAATGATGTCATATATGAATTCCGCTAATTTGATTGATGCTGGATTCGAGGTGGATATATAACAGTTGGAACTGAGATTGTATCTACCTACTACATTATAAAAACAAAATATTTTATTAATAGATTCAATAGGCAGATAGAGTCTTCAGTAATAAACTATTCAATAGGAAAAGTTGTATATTTGTTTAAAATTTAATTAGATGAAAAAAAAATCTGGAAAACAAATAAATCTTAATTTTTTCTCAACATCAAATTACAGGCAATAACTAATAAGATACATAGGTAGGTAATCTTGAATAGAGAAAGGTATCTCAGGATAGAAGGGTCCTGAGTTATAGATTCCCTAGTTTTCTTAGATAGAACATGTTACTTTATATAACGGTTAGTACCTACCTAAGCACCTAATATGATAAATATTATAACATTGCTATCAGACCAGAGCTTTACATTTAAATCTTCAGAAAGCAATTATAATACAATTTTTGTCACCACAGTGAAAGTGTTAATTTAAAACGAGTCATTTACGTTCCCAAAATAAATGAATGGTACAAGAAATATCATAAGAAATACCAATCAGAGTAGAAATAAATGGAAAAAAACACTCGCCCGTTCGCCGGCGGCGGTCGGTGAATCGGACGAAATTCGTATTGACATGTTTCCAGTATTACGATTCCACTAATACAGTCGACAAAGAAATCTTGTTTCTAACATAAATAACAATTCGCTTTTTGTACCTGACTTCTTTTGGTAAAATAAAACAACTATTTTGCTCTGCTATTTTAAATTATAGCTACGTACAGTCGGTATTAAAATTGTTTCGATTTGACTAGGTTGGCATTTTTTTGTTATAGTTGCTTGTCGTATTTGCCTGGATTTGATTGGCGGGTAACCAAATATGTTTAGTTATGTGATAATTATAGATAAATGGAGCATTTATTTTTGTCACAAAAAATACTTTAAACCTTTTATTAATCAAATTAATTACAATTAGGTAATGTAAAACATAGTATCGCTTTAAAACACACATTTTTCCTATAGAGGATAGATACAATCGTTTCATAAGTTACCAATTAAATAAAAACAACAAATATTTCTTCAAACACAAACCTAATGGATGTCACTACACACATTTGGAAATGCGATATTTTTTTTAAATAAAAACGGTACGCCCGCATTACAAAACGCAGTGTAAATAATAGGAGGACGTTCCTTTTCACGCTTCAATAATTGCTCGACAGCAGATAAACGAGAGGTATCACGTTACCGGCAAGGATCTGCACGGGTGTTCTGACTTTACTTCTATAACTCTTTTATGTGATTTAATTTATAAGCACAATGCCTTTTAAAATCTTTTATGATGTGTAATATTAGTATCTATGTGAGTAAGATTGGGATAGTCACTTACCCCGTTTTAAATGTATTCAATGACTAGCCGTTAGGAACTGGGGTGTGGAGGTCAGATAGGCAGTTGCTCCATGTAAAATACTGGTATTCAGCTGCATCCGGTTGGACCGGAAACTGACTCCAACATAGTTGGGAAAAGGCTAGGCAGATGATGAATAAAAGCCTAAAAACCAGAAATGGTGCTGACTATTTCTTTCTTTTATACGAATGTGTTCATACCAATATATGGACTAGTCTCATTATAGTCAATCGAATTCCTTCGAATAATTAGGAAGTAGAGAAAGCACTTGAACCGCACAAAAGCAAGGGCGCTACTGCCGTCGACTTGTTGTTTTCTTCTAATCAATACATTCAAAGCACAGGGTTCCGTCCATTGTCTCTGCTACAAAGAGCGAGGTTCAATTACGGAGGTCATCAACACGACTTTTTATGGAATTTTCAACTTTACGACTCATTTTGATGGTCCGCCTTCAAACGGAGTGATATTTTGTAAATAAACAAAGGACTGAAATAAACTACGTCATTACCTTTGTAGAGCCGGTAGTGCGGAGTTCTTCTCAAGCGTTTTTGTAGCTAGTTTAAAAAAACTTATAGGTGTATGGTACTGGTTATGAAAAAGATAAAGGTTCTCTGTGTAATGTTTAATTTGTATCTATGTTCAATGATTAAGCCGGGACATACCTGCTGTGATCTGGAAAGCATTTCATCCGTTGAGGGTTTAGACAAGATGTTTTTACTATAAGACTATTAAATTATCATCATTTGCTTAGCCTTTTCCCATCTATGTTGGCGTCGGCTTCCAGTCTAACCGGATGCAGCTGAATACCAGTATTATACATGGAGCGACTGCCTATATGACCTCCAGAACCCAGTTACTGGATAATACGATACCCCTTGGCAAGACTGGTTGTCAGCCTTTCGGGCTACTGACGGCCCGTAACGACTGTCAAAGATCCACGAATGACAGCCGGGACCAACGGCTTAACGTGCTTTCTTAGGCATGGAGGGGTCTTAGTATTTGAGGATGGTCACCCACACACGGACCAACCGCGGCAAGCGTAGCTTCACCTGATCGGTAGACCCGTGCGGCTGTTATAATACCACTATATACCTATATATAGCACTATTAAATTAATAACTAGTCAAAAGTAGGATACCTAGTAAGGGTAGTGTTAGTTGTTACGTTAACTATGATAATAATACCTATAGTTATTAACAGATATGTTAGTACTTTAATATTTATTTTAGTTTTTCTTTTATAGCTCGTGGATGGCACAATGATTTGTTTGCTTAGACACACATAGTCCACATGCAAGCGTACCTACCTATGTAGAATACATTATTATCATGAATGTTGTGTCCGGACTCCGACTGGCGTTGGTCCAAGCACTGATTCTCATTGAAATATTAAATCAAGACACTGCAGTGCAGTGTCTGAGACGCGTATGTTGCCAAATTAATTAATTACAATATTATCTTGTGTAGATAGATTAACAATTAAATGTAAATTATTGAAAATTAATTAATTAAATATCTTGATTAAGTTATAAATATTCATGTGAAGGCTAACAATAATTTCTAGTTTCATTGTTTAATATTTTGTCTGCGATTGTACCTATCAATTTAATTCTTTCTGGTTGATCAATAAAGCACTTTCCGTAAAATTGGAAGAGAATATAACCTAGTTAATCATGAAATACAGCAATAGGTAGTAGAATGTTCCTGTACATACTGTGTTTTTTAAATTTATTAAGCAAGTTTTTTACAGAAAACGAGCAATAAATAAAAATTGCGTCTATTTTTATATTGCAACCTTTACAATAAAACACAAGGAATTGTATAGCCCAAAAAATATTAAAAAACGGTAGCAGTGGTATCCTAGTCTGATAAGTTACTGGGAGTTGATCTACCTAGATCATCTGCGCCGGCGTCGGTGCGGCGACGGACCGACGCGGCCGCCGCCACCGCGCTAGCCTCACGCCTCGATGCACGCTTTATCGTCATCCAAACAGACGTACACCCACACCAATGGAACTATGCTTTGCTTTCTAGATTTCCGCATATCGATTGGTAGTTTACTTCTACTTGAAATAAATTCAGTGGTTATTCAACTCACCTCACACTTCCTTCCCGCATATCTTAAACAAGACCACCCAACGCGGTAATAAATGTATAACAATCATCCAAACCACATTACATTTACAATTGAATGACAAATAAACTCGAGTGGCTTGAGGAAACGCAATTTCCTTCGAGGCAGTAAAGCGACAAACTGTTCCACAATGGGAATATCATGGAGGCAATTTATTACGAATGATCAACAAGTAGCTGGGGAACTTCGGGCCACAGACGGAAAGCAAAGAATGAATGCGAGAGCCTCCGAATTGAAACGAACACCGATAAAGGACCCTCCGAATGTCGGCAGCGTGCACGCTCGGAACGCACGCCAACACTCCAATCCTCCCGTAGCTACAATTCGAAAAAGCGAACGCACACAAATGACACGAGGGAATCCCTCCCGGCTAGACAGAATTATCTCGGCCTCTCTATTTCCGTTTCGCGTACTATTGAAATCGCGTCTCACTCGCTCCTCCTGGGGCTATATAACGCCGTCTCTATCGCATTCGGTTCATTCATGACTGTATATTTGAATGGATTCGGAATGTGCGTTTTCTTCCCGCTAGTCTCCAATTCGACGTCATTCAGGAAACGGCTGGGTGACATCGGGACGTGTCGTTTGAATCCTCTGCGAATCTTTGCTACGATTTTTTTCAGACGTGGCATGCTTCTGATAGTCAGTAAATGCATCAGATATTTGGTCCTAGTTCTACGGTTGAATGTGAATGCTAAGCAAGAGTTATGGTCAACTGACGAAACAAGATCGATTCACAAAAAGCGACAATGTTTTAATGAGCGTGTATAATTAGAATTCGCTTCCGTGTTAGGTAGATATTGAATGGTTGATAGAAACTATCGCATGGCGTGTGGCGTAGTGCGCCGGTAGCCGTTGTAACGTCTTATAATTGCGGCTCACCATGTGTTGAGCTCTAATCATGTTTAATTATAGTAAGAAGACGGAGTCATTGCTGTTTATCATGAGATGAACTGTTACAGACGTATAAACGCCGCGAGAAAATGATGGATTAAACGGTGCTCCAGTTACGAGTATGAAAGTACGGTGCTCACATTAATAAGTAAATGTTAGAATAGATTAGAGCTATAAATATGTTTTATATTTATTGCTCTGCCTATATGCGTAATTTATTAATAGGCGGCGAGAGAATTTGCGGGGTATGTAGAATTTATATCATAGCTTCTAATTTGTGTTAAAACTGTGTCATTTGTCGGTTTACTGACTCCGCGATTTAAAATAATGTCTGAAAGGCCAATAGGCTAAAACCTGCCACCACAAAAAGACAAACTAAGAAATAAAATTTTCCTTACAACGCCAATCTTGCATCTAAGAAATGAAGACATGCTGCGTCGATGTGAATAACGGGAGGCAGTAATTTAAATGCAAGTTTTCTTCTGTCCGTACACACATAGGTACATGGTTATTAATCCAATGCAGATTAGAGCTGAGACAATGGGAGGCGGAAATGCACGCAGAATGACGTTTTTGCGAGACTCGCTCAACCGCCATTGTGTGAAAGAGACGCGCGCACTAATTGCCAGCGAAATTATAAGTTAAAACAAACTAGATCCATTTACATTATGTTCTAAATTAAGACGTGTTTGTTTATTTAATAAAATTATATTAATCGTACAGTAATCGTAGATTGGAGGCAGACAAGCTAAAACGTACAAACGACATCGTGGGATCTCGCAAGATTGATACAGCAATTGACAGTAAAAAGCGCTCGTTTTATAAAGCAATAATTCCAAATACGCGGCAGTTAGTTCTTGCACACAATTATAACAGTAGGTAATGTTTTCTTTTATCGAATTACAATTCGTAAGTAGTAGGTAGACGCCGATGGAATTGTAATTGTTTCTATTAATTTGAATTGTAAAAGCAGTTAAGTGCTCTCTGTCTCTACAGCGTGACAAAATAAAGTCATTATACTCGTACGGAGTGTTAGTATAGAGCGATGTAAGAAATGCATTCGCACAATTAGTCCATTATGAACTGATACTACGCCGTGTACCGCGGTTTTGCTTGTTTTTCTCATGATACCATATCAATTTACTAGCTTGTGCACCTAATCGTGCTTTTTGCAAATTATTGGTTAGGTACACGAAAGTGTTCGTTGGAGAGAGAACCGACCATATTTATTATGTAGGAATAGTTTGGAAAAAATTGAAGCAATGTTGGAGTTTGAATGTTGGTCGGTATTTTATTTATAAGCTTGGTTATGTGTGAAAGTAATTCAAATAAAGTAATATATAGCTCTTACAAGAAAGTCTGCCAAATGTTGTGTCTACTTGGCAAAACAACGGTTTCGAAGATGCCAGCGTAAAAAATATCTTTATTGCAGCCATAATAAATTTATAGTAAGGTGAGAAAGTATTAGAAAACATAAAAGTAGAGATGTAAATTACAAGTAATAGTGTTCGTAAGTCCAACTTTATACAAACACATAAGAAAGTTTATAACAAAGAAACAAAATGAGATAAGGGCTACTTAAGTCGGTCTGAAACCCTCGTTAAACGTTGATATACGGTTTATAATAAAAGTTAATAAAACATTTGCAACAATTTAAAAGGGTTATCGATAAAAAACTTAGTAGACGAGTATCGAATGTGCGTCGGAGGTTGCCAGTTAAAAGATAGTAAACTGCGTTTTACAACCTGACTGTTATTTATTTTTAATCAAATCACGCCTTAATAAATATAACAATGTAACGTTATATACGTGGAAAGATATAGCTAGAAGGTAAGAAGGTAAGCAGGTGTGTAGAAGGTATATATTTCAAAACTTTGGCTTCTTGTTGGTCTTTCAGCTTCACTTGATCTTCGTATACCTATGATCAACATCGAACATGTTGATTAAAACCACATAAATGCTAGTTTGGCCAATTCAGACCGTGAAAGTGATATCCAGTGTTGTAATCTGCAGTAAACTGAAGGTCCGTTTTGTAATCTCTGTTTCATTTGAGAGACTTTAGTGATGTGTTTGTCCAATAAAGATTTGCTACATTGTTTGTAATTCATATGTTTTTAGCTGGATATTATTTTGCTTGAACGAGGAGTTGAACTGAAATTTTAGTCTTGTGTCCTTGACCGAAATTGTAAAGCAGGTTTCCTTTGGAGTGCCGGCACTACGGTTTTAAACGTACGACTACGGATTAACATGAACATAATTGTGCATAAAATGTTGTCATTAGTGGCTGTGAGTATTATTTTAGGTGTATTTAACGTGTCTTCCACAACATAGTAGAGCGATAGTGATCGAGGCGGCTGCAGAAGGCGCCCCGAGAGCCTCATACTCCGATTAAAGTAATTTACAGCCGATATAAAACTATTTCATTTCGACGACGGACACATTTAATATAATTATCGTCGCTGCACTTAAAATAACTTTGTTTCCAGTTTTACGACTGCGAACCTAATAGTTTTTTTATGTTTATACTTTTAGCACGTAACATAAACGACGGAACACGTGCTTTATATTATAATATTTCGTAAAAAAATGTAAAATGTTGCCAGTGTGTGCAATTATCGATTGCTGGCCGGGAGCTAAAAATCGATAGCGGTCCAGATGCACAAAAATGGGGCAGAGAAATCGATTTGCCCCACATTTTGGCGGTCTAGCGGCCGCCGGCGGCGAGGGTAACGTTCGCGATAAGGGATAGTGCCCCCCTCAGGGGCGGGGGTATCCCCCTGTCCCCCTTGATAATATTTACCGCCCCCCGGCCATACTTACGCCCCTCAGTATTTACGGGTTAGAGAAAAACAAGGGTACTCGAGCTTCGGAAGGTGCAACGTAGATTTTAATCCTTTCTGATGTTTATGATTGATGGTGGATTTCGTGATCGGTGTTGCGCTCATGTTGATGGATTCTTTATGATTCCCGTGGCTGGCGGCTCCGCAGCTCCGGCGCGCGCCAGCACGTGATCGCGAATTAGTTTTAATGATTACACGCACGTAATTCTTGCCACATTTTCAAATGCATCTTCATTAGCGTCATAGATCTATTATTTCTGGATGATATTTAAATCCTATCTATTGTAGTTATATAGTCCCTCATCTGCGGAAATCGGCTCAGCAGTTGTTAAGTAAACTTTGTTGAAATGGAAATGGAACTATTTGAAATTTACTTGCATGTCTTGCATTTCAAGTGATTTTGGCCCACACAACATGAAAAACTATTATCATCAACTTGAAAACTAATAACTCTGTCCATACTTTTCAAACATAGGTACCTTCAAAACAATAGTTTAATAATCACATCTCAAGCGATGTATCCATTTTAAATAGCCGCTAGCGCCATCTGTCAATCAATAATGAATTTCAATAGTACTAAAAAACTTAATTAGACTGCTTTCAAAGACAGAGTAACGTCGGCCAACAAATCGTATATGCGGCTGACAGCTCCCTCCATAAGTAACCTGAACTTTATTTCTAGAGATTTAAAGTTTGGAATGGGGCAGTTTAGTTTGTAGGATGGTAAAAGTAAGTTTGTGTTGATGTAATGTGGTGACGATGGGTAAAGATGTCCGTCAGTATTGACGCGTGCCGATAGCCAAGTGTGTCCATGCCGGCCAATCCCGGCCAAAAGGCTAATTATTATTTTCGTTACTTTAATAGACGGATTAACGGTTTCGTAACAGAGTAATCGTTTTAGATTTGGTCTTGTAGTACTTTATTTGTTGATCAATACATCAATAAAATTGGGCTGTAAGAAAGGTTTGATTTGAATGTTAGAATAGCCTACAGTTTTTATGGATATAGCTAACTATAGGCCGAAAAAATTTCTTCTTTCGTTTGTGACAGTCACAAGTGCCTAGCGGGGACGCGGGAAAAACAAATGACGCGCACCCGACTGCACAAGGTGTTGCATTGTCAAAGATGAGTCTGCAGATTTCTCTATGAAATATTTCGTGATTTACTTCAGCGAATTGAAATAGTTGGACCTTGAAGTCTACAAAAACTAACATACAAAGTTAAAGTAAACAAAAGATTGCCTATCAATTAATAAAGTCGTTTCCCTTGGTAGGTTTTATATGTTTTATAACTACACAGTAAGATAAGCCAATAGACACTTTATGTTTTTCTTTAATTACCGGATCAGAAATTAAAATCCGATCCTGAAGTAAATAAAAGTGTTAATTAAGCTCACAATTTATATTTATGATTGTTAATGTTTGTGTATCTGACGTTATTTAATTATGATCTATATTAATTAGTGTGAACTTTAAATTATGATAATTGGAAAAAGTTTCAACATAGTTTTATCGACTGATTCCAAATAAATGATACGAGAACTTGTCAAGCAATGGGTTAATACTCAATATTATAGTAGACTAGCGACCCGCCCCGGCTTCGCACGGGTGCAATAGAGAAACACAGATAATTTTAGAGCCATTATTTCTGCTCGTAGGGTTCAGCCAGCGTTTGCAATGTAAGCGCAAAAAAATGTGTTTATTTACGACATCATATTAGAAACCTCTATAATTATCAGTGTTTTTCTACTATATTATGCATGTATTATACATATAAACCTTCCTCTTGAATCACTGTATCTATTAAAAAAAACCGCATCAAAATCCGTTGCGTAGTTTTAAAGATCTAAGCATACATAGGGACAGACAGCAGGAAGCGACTTTGTTTTATACTATGTAGTGATTCCTCATACAGTTATCTACATATTAAATAATCATCTTATAATCTTCCCATTGCTGGGACACGGGCCTTCTCTCTTTTTGAGAGGGAGTGGGCCGTCCGTATCCACAAAAATCCAATGCGGGTTGATAGATGTCAAATGTCTTCGAACTTTTGGTTCTAGAACATACCGGTTTCCTAACGATGTTTTTCTTCACCATTTTGACCGTTTTTTGTACAGTTACCTAGTTGTCTCAATATTCTGATATCGTCATGATATTTTGAGTAACTACAACCCACACAAAACACGTCCACTGAACCAAAGCGTATTAATTTATTTATAAATGCGTTTTTCGGTTAGTTACACGTTTGCGATGGAGGAAATTAAGTTTGGGGAATTGAAACTAGTCATTGTTCTTTTAATTGCGGTCAATTTGAGGCGTTCTAGACGAAATGTGCCGATCATTGTGTGTCGAGGTGAGTCGTTACATCAAAGGCTTCATGCCTCTCTAGGGAATATTGATTATATTATTATTTTATTGTTATTTGTTGCTAGGAAGTAGAGCAGTGTGCGGTTATTGATTGACTGATTTTTATATACGAGTAGTACAGTTAAACTAAAAATATTATTTATATTGTTAATTATAATAAACAATTATTCAATTCAATTCAATTCAAATATTTTATTTTGGAATCATCTTTCTATCATCATACTTTCAGTTTACTTGAAAAAATATAAAAATAAAAAAAATGTTACAGTCAAATTATTATTTTTAACAAAATTAACGTCGTTTAATATAAAAATATCGACTATTCCCCATCCCTACGGCACACATTTTGGAACAAGTTTTAATAATTCCATTCGTAATATCATACAGATATCAAAGAAAGGGTTGCACAGTGGGCCGACTGCGCGCTGACTCGCACAAAATGTTCTATCTGCATATGCCCTCTGATTGATGTGCCCTGTAATTATTTAGACGCGTTAATAACACCACCGACGACGGCCGCACTTTGTTTCTGACGACTTAAGACGAATGAAATGAGAAATTCTATCGGACTCTTAATAGAGCTTATTGCTTTCTGATGTTTTGTTGATTAAACGAACAGAAATTGTTATTAAGTTCTCCGGTTGTTTTATTCCGTTTTGGGTTGCGGATTTTAATTATCTTCCATTCTTCCATTCAACAATATTAAAAAAAATATATTTTAATTGTGAGAAGGATGACAGTCAGTAAATCCGTTGCGCATTAAAGTAATTTAATTATAACGTACACAAAACCACACCCAATTATAATGGTAAACATAGTGGCCACACCCGTTTCGTACATATTGTTGTAATAATGCGGTATCGTAGATTTATTTACATAAATGGCCGCCACATACAAATTGTCTTTATGTTTTCTGTGCGTGCGACCCCCGCTCCGACGAATCAGAATATTAACGTAAATAGTAATGGCGGGAAAAAAAGCTATTATGCAAATGAAACATTTTGTGGTAAATAGAAACTGACGTAATACGATGTTAAGAAAGGTTATAAATCGTTTTTGTTAGTGGATTTATTAGATTTTTATAGTTCCAACATTACTTGAGACTATGCGTGACTTGATAGGGATTTGAGGCTTAATGTATCGGTACGTTAACTTTAGCCGGGTTTAATTTCATTCGACAGTTTTTTATGTGCGTTTCAAATAATATCATGATTATTATGAATTTCAGAAAATGTGCTGCCTACTTTTAATATTCTTCATAAACAAACTATTTCGGTCATCATAAAAAAACTGTATAAGTACTTAAATTAAACCATTTGTACTACGCATAATGGCATCTGTTAAAGAATACAAAATAAATCTCGTGCAACACAAAATAATGGAATTGGCATATTCATTGAGATCATAGATATGAATACGTTATGATATAGGTAGGTACATTATTATATTTAATAACAAACGGCTGCTGAGTGGTGAATGTGCCTACGTCACAACGGGAACCGAATAATAGAGTTCGCTACAAACGTTTAGCGAACCCTCGAAAATTGAAATAAAAAAGAACCATTCGAGATGTAACAGCGATATGATTTTGCACTTTTTATTATTTTTTTTCCTGTTTGCGTGCGTGTTTTCAACTCTGTGCGATGGAGTTGCAAATCGATTAGACACATCGAAGTTACGGATTTGCGTAACGTTTCACGTTTTTATTAAATTGAGGTAGTTTTCCATTACAAACACCACTTACTTTATTTTCATGAAGATTCACATTAAAGTTCAATGGATTGAGGATATTAATAAACTTCTTTGTTAGTGCTAAACTACAAACAATATGAAAAGGTTCTTGCGCAGAAATAGTAGAAATATTGTAGAACGATTTCCCATTTTTTGCCTTATAAATAAACAAATTATTTATAATTTTCATAGACACAGCTATTCTACGCCTTTGGTGTTCCAAAAAAGCGCCCCTGTTTTTGTGAGTCTAACGTAATTATAAGCGAGATTGTTGCGAAGTGACTTGTAATACGACCCCTTCTATAATACAGTTTTTAATTTTACAATTACATACCATATTTGAATAAATGCTACACTTATATTCATAGTTATATTTTGTATATGGGGATTATATCCAAAATAGCAAAAATATGTAGGTACAAAAAAAAATAGGTTTTACTAAGACCTTCATTGAAATAGAATAGTTATTTTGTCTGTGAAAATGTTTGTGGCTTCATAGATGCTGTGTAGCAATTTCGTAGACAGTGCGTAGCAGTTGCGTAGGACTTGCGTAGGCGGTGCGTAGCACTTGCGTAGAACCGGCGTAGGTCGTTTGTGTAGTTTCATAGACGCTGCCTAGACAATCCAAACCTTTACTTAGTTCATTTGAAACAATCATTGACAAAATAGATCCTGTTATTTCTCCTATCACGGTATCATTTAATAAACAACAGCTAAAATAATTCAAAAATCAATATTAAAACGAATTCTCTTCATGAAGTACTTTGCAAAGCGTAAGAACTCCAAATATTCGGACACTCGGACCGGCGAGGGGCCCATTCGTAAGAATGTAATTAATTAAACAAATGTACAACCGGAAAGAAATTCGCCAACCCTTGGCTACCATTTTTTATAACAGACATACCTCATTTTGTTTTGGGGCCGTAATTGACTCAATGTTAATTTTATTTTAATTTTGTGCTAAAAGGAATTTATCTGTGATTTCCAAGTAAGAAATTATTGTTATATATTTTTTCTTTTTAAACAATAATGGCTGTTAATGCTGGATTTATATAAACTCATAACTGATAGCTCAACAGAAATTGCTGAACTTGATTACAGAAACTATGCACATATCACAAGATCTAACTATACCTATAACCAACGAGCATTAAATAAACATCAGTAGGAATCATTTGGATTAGACGCCAGTTACCGCGGCAAATAAACAATTCAAACAGACAGCGGGTCATTACTGCAATTGCAATAAGAAACAAGTGTGCATACGATTCTCACTGTTTTTTTTTCCTTAATTATACCTCGTTACATATGGAAATCAATGGCCATAAAGAATACAGACATATCTTGGTAACAATCTATCGTAGACAGGATAGAAACGGCGCTAAATCAAAACAACGTGCAACGCAACATTCGCTTCTCATATTTCCAATTAAAATTCCTATACATAAGCATTGTTGCGAATCAGATATCTCTATTGTCCAGTGAATAGTTTTGTATATCGCACACACATACGACTGTATTATGCGATTCTAGCAATTGATCGTTGAGTCGCATGTACCTAAACATGTTCACTAGTGCTGGCAACACAGTGAATAGTGATGTACCTGTCGAAGTCTATTAATTAGTCGGCTGGTATAATGTGACAAGTAGTGATGTGCTCGAGGTGTAGCACACGTAATGTAATAACGTACGGTATGTGGTTGATAATCAAATAGTGTAGAAGTACTTATTTTAAACTAGCTGCGCCCCGCGATTTCACACGCATAAGTCTTAATCACGTGAGATATTTGAGATATAAAGTATCCATGTCCTAATCCAGGTCATAATTTACCCACGTGCCAAGTTTCATCCAAATCCGTACAGCCGTTTTAGCGTGAAAGCGTAACAAACAAATATGCAAAAAATCAAATCTTTCTTTTTTATAAATTCGTTTAGGATTATGCTGATTTGATTCCCGTAACCCAACCGCAAACAGGCCAAACTTTTTCCAAACCAAATTCAACTCAGTTTAGATTTATTAAATGTCTTTATCAATTCACCAGAGTATAAATTCTTACGTCATCAACAGCTAAGTCCAGGCGAACACGTGGAAACATAGGATTTAAGGCAGAGTTAAAGTACAAACAAAAGAGTTTCAGTTCTTACACAGGTGTCCCCTTTAGAATTATATCAAGACTGGTAATGAGGTGTAAACACATCACACACGTTCTTAGCAAACAAGATTACTGATACATCCTGCCATCCCGGTGGGCTAATCCACCTTATCAGCTATAGGGAAAAATTTATGAATAAAACCACTGTTTCACCCATCATTGTTTACAACACACAAAGATGCCGCCTAAAATTCTATATTAATATCATTAATTTTGTGCTCATGTAATCTTTGTCACCTGTTTACTGCTGTCTGGTATTTTTATTACAGTTTGTACTTACTTTTCACATGGTCGTGCTTCTAGTTAAAAGTTACATGAGAATCTTATTAATTTTTGTCTATTATTAGATCAGTGAGTTATTTAGACATGCAGACAGTGTTTGTTAATTAGAAATTGCTTGTAGTTTTATACTAGTTTTTCATATGAGACATATTATGAGTAGATAGAGTGAACTTCACAAGAGTTACTGTGAATGAAGAAACGTTTAAACAAAATACTACAACATGCTTACTTTACTTATCTAATTAGTTGAGTAATTACACAGAAACTAGCTGAACATTAAGACAAATGTCTCATTCATGATTTCACAGATAACTGTTGCACAATGGAATTGGAGATGGAACTGTTTCAAATTACCGTTGAGCACTAATGTTCGTAATAGTGTACTTGGAGAATGTGTTCTGTGAGTGTGATAAGGGCGTAAGGACGTTAACTAAGCTGTTTGTACAAGAAATAGTTTGATATGGTAATTCAACTTCCGTAAGTCGAGATGATAATGCGAGGAAGTCATTTTGTCTACCGTGAATGCTTCATACAAGTGTAATAACACATGTAGATCATGTTCTTAGAAGGATATATTAAAATACATAATATATGGTATTGATACTTGGCCCACACGGGTGGGCTATGGGCGGTATGTTCAAAAATATATTGCTGTCAAATGGCCTTAAAAATGCAAGAAAATACTGAAATCAAAATGCAGCCTTTAGAATATAAGGAACCACAAAATTGCAACATTGCAAAATAAAAAAGCAATATTTCAAACGATCAAAAATTTAACGAGCTGAATAACTGCACTCGTTATACACCAGTGTAGTAACTAGGTAGGAAACGCAATTAGCTAGTGTAGCCCCGCGATGCCTTTAAGTCGCTCAACCATGTAACTCCTTATCTCTGTTGCATGTTTTTTCAATATGCAATCCAAGACAATCGCCGCTTTATCTGGCAATCAGAATTCTCAGGTATTTTTTCATTCGCCAACAGTTCTAATTATTGTACACTTTCGTAACTAGCTAGCTCTTCGTGTCAATTGGATTATAATTGACTACACACTGTCGTCGTGTTGGTCGAACCGAACAATTAATTTTTAATTTCATTCGCTTTACGATCATCGGTAAGTGCACCATTAAAAAGTAGGCGAAAAACTTTTTCAGTCTGCAGCTTGTTAACTTTTATGGTTGTGTGTATCGTAATACTAGTAGACTCTTGTGTCTTTGCTCCTGTTAAGTGAGTTGGACGAGTTTTGCTGTGATTTTCCGCATGTTCAATGATGATGGACTTATCTTTATGCATTTCTAGAACATCTCTTGCTTTGCACTTTAACTCAGCATCGTTTGATTATTGTAGGGATTGGTTTCCCATCAAATGGTATTTTTGCTAAGCATTCCATTCCTGTATTTGCATCTTCACTAACAGCTTAATTTCATTATTTTCTTTGTCTTAGCATTATACTGAGCGATGGCGGTTTTGCGCGGATGTGACGTATATTTTCCCCCAACCTGTTATTTTTTTTTTGTGTTTGTGTTCTTTCCCTGCGTCATGCTTACCAGAAATAGACGTACATATTTATTTATTTTCTTTTAAAATGCCAATCAAGGTTTTACATAACTGTCATGGTATATACAAGGTGTAACGCGAAAAAAAAAAATCAGCTGTTCCCTACATTTATGTTCGCATAACTCGTCAAAATGTAGGGACAACTGATTTTTTTTTTCGCGATTTTCGGTTTCGTCCCATAGTAAAAGTTGTTCATAATGATGAGTACAATGACCCCTTAAGAGGTTGTGCGTTATTTAAGTTACACCTTGTATAAGCGGGTTGGCTAGATTTGTTTGGCACGGTGCTGCCATGCCGGACACTTTACTTTTGTTTATATAGGTAGATTACGTAGCTTTGTTACTGGTTAGATAGTAGCCGTTGATTGGATCGGCACGGCTCAAGTGTTCTGCGTGTTTTCTAATTAACAATTTACATTAATTGATCGCTGAAGCCATAACCTCGTGACTAATGTAATAATGACTCTGGTTATTGAATCAGTGTAATTTATTGTTATGTTACAATATAATTTGACATTTGTAATTAATTCGTCCAAATGATATAGCTTTCCTGTTTGTGATGTGGGTGTAATTGGTTTTGGATAAACAATCCACCATCGCTCTATGAGTGTCATAACAGTTGTCCTAAGGGGTTATGTTCAAAGAGTGGTGGCAATATCTTGGGGGAATCTGTTATCGCTTGTATTCAAGGAAAGGGTTTTAAAAGCTTATTATAGTAGTATGCTTATTGGGATCGCAACGCTAATGTTTAGTTGTAGGTCTTGATAGGGCAAGATAATTAGTCTCAAAGTATCTTTATCATCTCTCCCTTACTATTGGATATGAGCCTCCCCCAATCACCGGTTCTGTGCTTCTCACATCCACCGGATTCCTGCGGCTTCCACCAGACCTTCCAACGCTACGTCTTCCAGTAGGTACGCGGTTGCCACTTCAGAACCTTAAAAGTATACTTTTAGACATTCTGAATTAAAAACCCAATCTCTTATCAAGTACAGTTATCCAGCCACATTTATAACATAGTTAATCTAACTTCCTCACGAAACAGCTACAATTACTTCAGTGGAAATGAAACATTATAAAGAAAGGCTTTTACTAAAATAAGCCAGTACGATTTCCTGAACTACATACACATAATAAGGTGTGTTTCCTACCCTCGTCTGATGTCTTAATGATATCGTGGTACCGTCCGAATGATGAATGCAGGCCGGAAGTATGAGTGGCGGTGGACCGGGTACAAATAGTCCAATTTCCATCAATTTGTTGGCTTTATTTTAACGTAGTGTCTGCTTTTGGGCATAACGTAGCGAGGGCAGTTTTTAATGTTGGACTTACGGTCTATGCTAAAGTAAACGTGACTTCTTTTTAAAGATTTCTAATTCCAGATGATAAGGTTTAACTTGTAGGCTTAAAACATTAGTTACAAATATGTGCTCTTCCTTTTCAATGAGATATAGAGCATAGATATCGATGGACAGATCACATCAATTTTAAAACTTTAATAATACTTACATGTAAATGTTTACCATAGAATTGCGCTCCATGACTTTAAATATATATAACTCAACACAAATGCCTCCATAAATTTCGTTAAAAACTATGCTCACGACTGATCAGTTTATTACAATGATGTTACTAACCATAATTTATTTCCTTGATTCTAAAGCTGAATTCTAGCGATTGCTTTAAAAATGTGGTCTGTTTGCTAAACTTATTTCATACTGACGTGGTTTGCGTGCTACAACAAACTTAGTATGAAGAAAAATTGTTGCCAGTGGTTGTAACAACGTAATTCTCTTTTATGGTGGCCGTTTATACTATCAGCTTGTGTGTGACGGTTTGAAAATTTGCCTCGTCTTGATACATTGTTAGTACTTAGTTAAGTGTAACAAGAAAATCAGCTGCCCGTTTATAAAAAATACAACGATCTAAAAAACTTTGACTAAACTTGACTGTCACTACTAGGTATCTATTTAAAGACACTTAAACATTTTTGGCCATTTTTTGTATCTAGGCTCGTGAAGTTTTTCTGTGAAATAAAATATTTTCAATCATTTCACGTTCATTTTTTATCGAGTTGCGAATATTTTGTCAAACAAAACGATGTCTTTTAAACTGATTTCAATGGGGAATGATGGAAATACCAACCGTATTTGTATACAATATATTGTTAGTGCCAAATTGTTAGCCAAGCTTCGTTGCCAATCATTTCATATAGAACTGGTTTTAAGCCTAGACAAGTATCTTCCTTAAACAGCTCAGACTTTACTGTGTTGAGGATCGGATCGACCACGATATTCTTGCGTTCAGCAAAACAGTTGCTAAACTAATGTGAACCATTTAGAACAGTGGAACGGAGGAGTGGGTTGTTTAATTTAAAGTTTGTGACTGCAAAATTAATTTGGTTGTAGTGTACAATAAATCGTGACCACGCAGTCGGTGCCTCGGGCTAATCGCTCCTGTTTCCTTTTATTCTGACTTTGTGGACGTCTTGGGGCTCGTAATATAAACAATATTATATTAATAAATATTTAGTTTAAGATTTGTGTTTGACAAATGGTTATAGTTTCTGAATAAAATATGTATCTTCATCCTAATTGATAAGACAAATAGGCGTCTAGTTTTGCAATGAAGTATGATGTCGATGAGCTACTGACATTTTCCATTCGCGAGCTAATTCCAATCGATAAGACTGTGGATATAAGTTGTTACTATATTATTATATTCTGTGCATCGATGCATTTACTGTAACAGTTTTTATAGTCACAATTAGGGCCCCTCATTACCACCGTGGGGCAAAATGGATGAGTTTGCGGTAAAGGGCGTTCATAACTCAAGGCGCTTGTGGCGCACCCGTGCGAAATTATTGCCACTAGCCGCTCGATAATTATCATAATTAATTTTGCAATTAGTTAAACAATTGCAATTACTGGCGCTTCAACCCTTCCTAGCGTCGAATAGAGGTGCTGACATCTATAACGTATCGGATCTTCGTGTTCTTATTAATTAGGTAGATATCACATTTTATTATGATAACTATAGATATTAATAATAATTATTATTACGTGTGTAATTAAAATTAAAGCGCATATTTTCTTACAAATAAAAATATATTGTCAGGTGATTATGTTACCCTGCAGTGGGACGATGTTATACCTACAATGGTTTAACAAAATGATAGTTATTAAACTTGAACATCAGGGCATAACTTATACTACCACTTATTCTAGTTTCTACTACTTATTCTAGTTTAATTCAATGTTTCTTCCATTTAATAGTTACAAATAGATAAGTAGCTAAACTGCACATAAGTGCCACAGCTATTATCTTGGCACAAGCAGACAAACGGGCCAGTTTGAAGTGTGTACAAGGCCGACAAAATGTCAGTAACCTTCCGCGTGACAGGTGTCACTAGGACTTCACTACTGTTGACTAGAGCGAATTATTTCCTTGCAAAAATACTAAAATGCAAATACTCTTGACAAAGACCGATACATCAATGATTGAGACTTATAAAGGTTTACTTAAGGGGCTCACTTGTCACTCAGTTTTGTCATTAAGACGAAATGTAAAGCTCGAATTATATGTTTGTTTTATAAATACCAAATCAAATTGTACAGACTTTTATCTAGTTGTTAAGGGTTAATTTTGTTAGTAAAGGTATTTAATTTATTACGATGTTTTAACTATATAAAAATTAATCCCGACATAATTTTGGCCACCCTTTAAAGTTTTTTTCCCAAACAAAATAAGAACAATTTATTATTACCTGGTTTTAATACAGTAAGAACACAAATGTTCGATTAATCATTTACTTAGGTAAAAAAGTTACCCTTTTAATTAGCGTTGGGCGAGCAATTTAATCTCGGCTTGGGATTACAAGCACTGAGCAAGGACTTAAACGATTCAGAAGTAATAATTCTTCCGAGTGTTATAAATAACAATAATAAAAATCTTGTCCTACAAAGACTTGGAAGGGTTACACTTTTAAGGTGGTAGCACACCACGCTTGCTTAGAAGGTGCTATTAACCTATTTATAGGTATATAATTATATTTGTTATAGATCGATACTTGTTACACGCAATGTGTGTCAAGAATAAAATTGTCAATACCTCCATGTTGCTCACATTAAGTTAATGTCAGCGGTCATTTCAAAGACATTTTTTGTCATAAAATTATACGTTCAACAGCTCATGCGTACTAACTAGTACGTATTATTATTAAATTATGCCACAATTTGTGTCCGTATTCACATTAAAAGTGCACGCATTGCTGAAAGATCTTGCTCATCTATGTTATTAACATGGTAAATATTATAATTAATGCCGTATAGCCGCGATTTCATTTTCTTTTCATTGTTGCTTTAATTTGACGTCGCTTAAGTAATGTTTAAGTTAGAGATATGTATAAGAATTTTTGTAACACTATTGCGACAATTGTTCATACAGAAAGATATTCAGTACCTATGGTATGTCAAAAAAAAAAGAAAACAAAACTCACGCGTTAGCTTACGAAACAGTGACAATGCCATAGAGTTCATATCTTTTATTGTGCTACAGTCTTTAAAAAAAGCCAGATCCTTGCTAAAGTAACAAGTAATGCACTAATTGGGCGGTTTCCTCAACAGAATCACGGCTGAAGGGAAATTAATGCCCCCAGGAGGATAAATGTGCAATTATTTTTCCCGAAAAATGTTCGTTACGGTCGTGTCAAAAGTTTGTTTAGAGAGCAGGTGGGAGTTCGCGCCATTCGAGCACCATACTATGTTTTGTTTTTTTATTACAACCGCAGAAATTAATTTTGAGAGACTAATTAAATACTTACTTGTGTAAACTTGTGCAGACAGTGTTTTTACGTAGATATCATAATATAACTTAATCGGTAAATTATTTCCAGTCTTAAAATATCAAATAAGGATACTTGTGATATTTCAAGGAGGGACTGGCTCGCATTTACTTTAATAAATTGATTTACAAGTGGGGTGGATGTTTCCAAATAATTATTTCTGCGTTTTAATTGAGAGCTATGAAATTTCTAGTCCCTTGAGCAGATCATTGCTTAAGTGGGAATGTATACCTTCTTACTTGTACCTATATCTATGATTGCTTGTGGCTTGCTATCATATTTAATTGTTGAAATAATTGAATATAGTTTTTAATGGAGTTCATACTTTTATTAGGAATATCTTAATCCTTTTAAGTTATAAGGTAAATAGATAATAAATTATCTTAGAACTATGTTTTTTTTTTGTAGTTTATTGAGATAATGCTGGAAACACCCGATGGAAAGGATATCCACGTAGTTTAGGTACCTAATTATTAAGTGATTCTTATTCCAACAGGCTATTAATTTCTGATAGATCGTTGTACAGACGCCAGCACATCAAGCTACTACAATCTGTCAAATTTCTTTAATAGAGTTTTAACTTTATCGCTAAGGAATAAGGTTGAAAGTTGACTGGAAAAATTTGTCAGTTTCGGGTAGCTTGATGTGCTGGCGTCTGTACATAATACAAGTAGGTATGTAGAGTGTGGTAGTCTAAAATGATTCAGTAGACCCCCACATCCCGGCACATCAGTATCAATTGAATGCTCAACCTAGAGAACGTATCAATCTAATTCTATGACCTGTCAAACATAATTTATACTCTGTGACTCATTACAATCTCGATCATCGCAGGTCTGTGGGAGGAATATTATTGCGAAACTGTCTTAAAATAATATCATATACTGGCACGAGATCTACCCACTACATGTTTTCATTGATCACATTAATGTTGGCAGACGAAAACAATTTCATGATTAACAATGTTTTATTACTGCTCCATCTCCGTTCTTTGTTTTCTTAAACTTACGAAAACTCAGAAAACAATCTAGCAATATTACTGTCTCGAAATAAGCAGTGTTACACTTACAATCGTTACGCTAGCACAAGAATAGTTCAGCAGAATAGTTGGGTACTCCATCCTTCTATCGTAATAAAATGTAGAAAGAATGAACTGAACGCAAGTAGTTTGATTTATGACAACGGCCGCCGCAAATCAACCGAGCAACAAATCTTCGAGATACTTACATCACTAATAAATTAATATGGAAGTTGTTTCTGGATGCAACATCAAAAGAAATGCTCCGAAATGTTTGTGGTCAATTTATTTACTAGTGATTCGTTATGGTTTGGGCGGATACTTGGCTGGATGATAAATTGTATACAGTCGCTCATTTTCTTCAAATCCTGGCGATACAAACGCAGAATTTTGAACTTTAAAACTTCCGAGATACGATTTAAAGTTGTAATTTTTACGCTCTTGAAGATTCTTGGGCATATCGTTCGAAATGAAATGTTATTTTGGACTTTAAACCTAAGCTCCGTAAAAGCATTTTGCATCTTGTGGCATTCAAAGCTCACTGTGGGATTCAGAATGACACTCGGAATTGACAAATGATTACCAGTCACAGTTCAACAGTTAATTTGTATGTAAATATGATTTTGTTTCGTTTTATTGTTTCCTTTTAAATTAATTTCTTTTTACAACAACCTTGTAGCAGTCTTTGGAGAAATAGATCATTTTTTGTGTTATTCATAAAAATAGAGATATACTTTTTTGAAGGGACACAATTTAATGCAGTTAACAATAACAAACATTGAATAGAAGGGAAAATAAACGCTAAATTGCACTCATTTACTGGGTCGCGACGATCAATCATGGTGGCTAAGTCATCAGCCGGTTCAAATGTCAAACGAACCTAGGGTGGCAATAAAAAAGAAAAACTGTGTTGCCATTATTAAAAAAGTGACTGTGACTTTATTTCCATTGTCGATTGCCGATTCGGGATTATTAACTGACTTGCATATTTTTTGTGTTCTAATATTGATAGATTGGTTTTTTCGAGTAGGTGACTTTTGATTTTGTTGCATGTATGCGTCGGTACGCGGTGAATACCGTCGATTACAATATCTACGAGAAAAGTATTTGTGTCAAAATAGCACAAAACGATAGTCATTGGTGGTTGTTCACACGCGAAGTGAAATGTATTGTACGAACCGCTACTCTACGCCACTTTATTCATTCTGAGCTCTTTTTATTGTTTGATATTTTTGTTCTGTTCCGATAAATTTATTTTTAGCTTTGACGTTTTCATTACTCCTCTAATGATACAATCCCAAAGTTTAATGGCGCTTTAAGTTCCATATCGTTGATATGAATGGCACTACATTTGAGTACCGGCCGATATCACGTGCATTATGCCCTCTTTGTAATGAAATGATGCTAAGGGAATTGGATTCAATTTAACGGGATTGATTTCCTTTAATTTTACGATTCCGTTTGCGTGATGTCGTCCGGTAATAATCTAATAAATTCGTCCATCGGGAAGGGGGGTTTGCTGTATTGTAATGACTCAATATTAATCTGTTTTTATTGGTCAATTCATATACATTTAATAATACTTATTTCTTTAATTGATTACTTGTACAGAATGAGTCATTGCAATTTAGCGATGATCGTAATTTTGGGTTAACGTCCGTAGAGGTTGACTACATCATATTTTTTTGGAACTTTTGCAAGTAGGTTAATTAATTATAGGTACAGTAAGGTTGAATGAAAATCACTGACTTGATACTCAAGATGAACTTTATTATCCTCGCATACAGGCAACAGTAACATTGGAATGCGATGTATCTGCAATACTTAATAGGATAGTTAATGATTTTATGCACATGATTCAAAAATGGAACAAACGGTTGGCTTGTAGCTGCACCAGTGTGCGAATGCAAACACGAGAGAGAGATCGCGTGCAAGCGCACAATAACACCGGAGCTGCGGAGTCAAGCCGCTCGACGCTACCCCATATTTTAACAACTGTCCTAATACATCTTGCAATGTTGTTTTTAACTGTTTTTGCCACATTATTGTTTATTCTTTTTTAGTATGTTTACTTTTAATTTTTATAATTCATTTTTGTTATCCCTTGTTGTAGATCCATTGCTCGCAGTAGACGATTTCGTTTACAATGCATATAACCCAGAATTCCAGAGTCGATATCCAGTTTTGTGATACAGCGAAATGTTTTAATGTAAACCTACACACATCCTTGCATGTAAATTTATCTGTGTCAACCTCAAATGTAGAATATCAAAATTTTTGAAATTTAAAATTTTCAACGAATTGGATCGATTTTTTTCTTCATTTCAGGTGCCTGTCAATGAAAGCGCCAGACAGGTATGTCGCTCTCTCACATGCACCGCGCGTTCGATTTCGTTCGGCCGGGTTCGGTTGCGTTCGGAAACGTTCGAGCGGGCTCGGCCGCTGGCCGGTTGCTCGCAGGCCAAGGGGGTAGCCTGGAAGACCACACGTTACACCCGCAACGCAGGACTTTTACAGACAGTATAATCTTTCCAACAAAATTGCTTATTGGTGTGTTTATTTTCTTTTCGTTTATTTTATTGTGTTTGCGCAATTTCCATCTCTTACCAGGTAGGTCTCATTTCATTTCATTGGAATTTTGAAGTTAAGCAATGATTTTCTTAAATGCTTGGTTGGTCCGTGAATCAGTCCTTTACATTCGATTGCATAATGTCTCAATGGTGTGATTATTTTACTGTATCTAAGTGTAATTGGAATAATTGTGGGTGAAATGTTAGTTGTCGTTGTTTTGGTTCCAGGTTACACCCTACCTATTGATTAAAACTGAAAGTCACAGATAAATTTACACTGTAATCAATGTGTAATAGTATTATTGAATGCGTTAGTTGTTTATGTTTAGTTTTATAAGCATGATTGTGTTTGTGACCTTTTATTTATTTATTATATAATGCTTCCGGGGGCAGCGTTGGGTAAGTATTTGCATTTTTTTACATCTAAAAATCCATGGGAAAACATTTAGACAAAAAGTTGAATGACAAAAAAAGTAGGTTAGACATCAAAAAAGATCTCATATAACAGAACAAATGTATTTCAATATGCGAGTTCACGCATGACCGCCAACGAGCCCAGAGTGCGGCCCAATGACAAACGCGTGATCATCATCATCAAATCGTAAAGGATTTAACGCCTCTGTTGGCACACTTCTTTTGTTGGCTCCATAAAGCCGGCCATTAAAATGTTTGATAAAACGTTGGACGTACAAAAAGAGACTGTCGGGCTACTGTGGGCTCCCCACAGCGAGGCTCAATGAAGAACGATGCCATGCTGCGGTACTTACAATCGGAACACAAAAGCGCTGAATGTTCCAACTCCCGATTTGGTTGATCACTGCTTGTTAAACTTGCATTTTGTATGATCTGTTGTTGAAATGTATCAATAATTTAATAAATAGTTAGACTCTGTTAAAGCATTCAGGTTTACAAGTAATAATGTACTAATGTAACGGATTCTACTTATAGTTCTGTGCATACAAGCATCAGATAAAACACAATTAGATGGGAACTGCGGCTATTTGAATCAACAATGAAAGAAAATTACTCTGATAAAGAAACAAATGAAGTTATATCTTCACCATTAGAACTACGCTACATACGATTTAAGAGCTAAACAAAAACTCTTTGCATTGCTTTCTTTTCTCCTAACTCGATTAATTAATGCATCGATATCACATTCATACGCCGCTCAGTTGATATATCACGTTCAAATATCTCAACTAATGGAATTCAAAGCTCTACTTATGAAGAGCGTGTGTTGTCAGCATCCACATTAAAATAATCCTGACAGACTTTAGAGCATTAAGATAAAATGGTCTTATAATGAACTCTGGGGTTTCTTTTATTTCTTATTATGATTGTATTCTGATTCATTTGAAGGGATTTCATTGAATCTGTTTGTATTTGACGTTTACCATTGGAAAACCCAAAATAAATGTGTGGTTCTCGAGTATTTAGAAAGAAGAAAAGCAAATAATAGATTGAATATGATAGCAAGATTATTAGATTAGTTAGAAAACTAACCAGAATAAGGTGAAACAACTCATAAAGTGTTTTTACAAATAAAGGTCCACTACATTTCTAACCTAAAATTCGAGCAGCACCAGTCGATAAATTGAAACGTCACAAGTAAAGGGGTGCGAACGGAATCCTTGCAAACGACAAAACAATAAACCGGGAACCGTCGGAACAAAACACACGGCAATCACAACAAAGGATCCGTTTACATTCTAACGCCTTTTAAACTAACAAAGGCGGAATTCAAATACACACTAAATTGTTAACCCTTTGACCGTCGGTGGGCAATTTTCACGGAAAACGGAATTGAAATGATTTCGTGAAGGGTTCGAGTCCCGACACCCTGGAGCCAAGCGGGTCAATTTTCAAAATACATACTTTTGAAATCAATTGAATTTAAGTGATTGCATGACAGGTTTCAGATTTTCCGCGAATGTTAGCTGAAATTATTTTACGTTATGCTTTATTTCAGATAAAGTTAACCCATAGAAATAAAAACTGTAAAAGATTATCCTTATAAGGAAAAAGCACGCTTAGAAAAATTGCTTAGGTACTATAAATCGTAAAAATAAAAACTGCGGAACTGAATAGTCACAAAAAGAAATCAACAAGACA
The DNA here is from genome assembly GCA_949629135.1 of Eremobia ochroleuca. Classification (NCBI taxonomy): domain Eukaryota; kingdom Metazoa; phylum Arthropoda; class Insecta; order Lepidoptera; family Noctuidae; genus Eremobia; species Eremobia ochroleuca. The sequence goes on along the minus strand of OX451390.1, from coordinate 10,106,388 downwards.
ACTTTCAAAGAAGTTCCTACAGAAATAACGTGAGAAAATAAAAAGAAAGACTCGATTTTCAATACAGAGCCAACACTAATAAACTGATTAGAGTCACATGTAGGGTAGTGAAGGTTTTCCTGTCAAATAACATTATAATCACAAGAACAGGGCTTAGAATCAGTGCAGCAGTCTTTATTTGTAGCACTCGTAGCGTGACGAAATATCGAGTGATATCAAGATAAGGCAGTGCGGTGCCCGGAGTGTTCGTTGTGACGTAAGGACGTGTCCGACTGTGCCGTTTGATGACGTGTGCCTTTGTGTGCAAATTATGCCCTTTAGTATGCCCCTACACTGTGTAGAAGTGTACATGTTTGCCTGGTTAAAATATGTGTTTGTTGCTCCGTTCGTAAGGACTATTGATCATTAAAATATTTATAAATGTCGGTAAGGAGCTGTTTGAGGTAAAGAAGTAGTTTTAAAGAAACATTACAAACAAATAAAACGTCGACAGAGTAAATCAGAAATTGGAAATAACGTTATGCAAATCTCTAATAGATTAATCAATCATAAAAATGATGTCATTGAATTTCCATAAGTATGTCATTTCTCCTATCAATTCTTAGAATTAGTAGTCACAAATAAACAATTGAAAACAACAAAACTCAAACTCAGTTGAAGAGATCTCCAATCGGATAGTGGATACACTTAGCGTAAAGCCGAAGGTGTGGTCACGTCTCAATGTCAATCGGCTTTGATCTCGCCGCGGCGCGCCCCCGCGCTCACGCCGATCTGAACAATAGGTATTCTCTTAACACCTTGTCTGACCACTCATTGTTATCTTACACGTACAAACTTAGCACGCAGCTATTCACTCCTAATACTCCCACACCTAAAGTTTAATTTCACTTGAACGATTGTAATACTACCACTAGAATCGTGTACCACCTATTATGGCCCATAATTGAATAATAATCTTGGCTAGTCATTTGTTTATCTCCTAAAAGTTAAAGTTCAGAATGCCGCGACAGAGATCCTTGATTATCAATGTGTATGTAATTCGACACACTGTCAGAGCTGTAATGCGATTGGTCGGAGCAGTAATAGCCTATTCAATTGTTGATTTATTACAGTCACAGTTGAAACGTAATTGAAGGTTTCGTTAGCTATGAGCTATGAGTTGCTATCGAGCCCTTGGTTTTTCTCGTACGGACATTCTTGTTATCTGTTAAACAGATTGTTATATATGTAGTTTACTACTGTGAATGATTGAAACAGAAAATTGTGGCAATAATAATGTAAATTAACAATAAATTTCGAATAACAAATAGAGACAAATGAACAATACCAAGCAACAGATACAAACAGTGCACTCGACCGCACCCTTACAGTACGCAACGCACACCATCCACAAAGGTGTTAACATGTTCACCATGTGAAAATACATCTGTTTAATGAGCCCGATTGCCAATTATGTCATGAATGGCCGGTGCGTTGCTCTGGCCAGTAACCGCACTCACCCACTTGCGCGCACAGGCGTGATGAGAAACGGAACGTGAACTTTCCCTCTCATCAGAATACCCTAACTGCTCGTATTACGTAACACTCGACATCCCTGTCCCACTCCGGACCACACTTGAAGTGAGAGTGAGGCTCACAAGTAATCTATGTAGCTATTGGGACAAGGGTACCTGACGCCTGACGTACTTGACAGTTTGTACTAATTGTTCACCTGGTTCTCACAGTAATCTCGATCGACACAGAATCGGCGCAGACGGTGGAAAGTAAATAACTTTGTAGCAATCTATAGCTATAGAAAATAAATCGGTAACCGAAAGTCGAACTGAGCGTTGTAAAAATAAACGCCCAATATTTGCAGTGCATATTTCAAAGCGTCTAAGACAAATGAATCTATAAAATTAATTGGACAAGTAATCGAAAACTCAGAAAGAATTTCTTCATCTCTGGTGAGGGGAGCGGGAAACAAATGAGGGGCGGACGTTGAATAATTCGATTTCCTTATTTGTACCAATCAATATCTTATAAGGAAACTCGATATCGTAATACGGAGACATTTGGAAATTGACATTGAGAATCAAAAGAGAGAATATAGGTGCGGTTTATTTCGCCATCAAAGGCGTTTTAAAATGACTGACATGCGGCCCCAAATAAAAAATAAAAAAAAAATCTCTAAGGTGACATATTTTTACTGAACCAAAATATGCTAACAGTTCAGTACACACCTATTTAGAATAAATAAAGTGAGGTGCTAGTATTATAACTAAATTCAAAGTGGTCCCCAAACAGTTAAAGGCATCGCTTGGAGCAGTGCTTGGAGACGAGCGCGCGTCGCGTCGGTTGCAGACGGCATATTAGCAGCTGTAATTGCATTTACTACCGAGATCGCTGACATTTCCTACTAAATGTATACCGCTGAGTATTACAGACAATCGAGTTATTAACACAAACCACCCTCTGTAATAAGTAACCACTGATGGAAGTACTCCCTCCAGGATTGACTTCTTAGCAACTTCTAAACCAATTTCCTCACGACGCGGAAAAGTATCGAGCAATGTTTATTTGTCAGAACAGGGAAATATTTAAATCCAATAAATACAGTGAAGAGTATCAGATTAATTAGGAAAGATCTCCGCTAAAAATAAGCTCATATTAAATTTTGTTCGTAATACTGTCGGGTACTTATTTAATTCCGGATATAAAATTTCTGTGATTGAGTCCCAGCGGGTGGATCCGAGGGGCGTGAATTCCAACAAAATTAGCACCAGGGGTCGAAATAAAAAAAAGCGAAGGAAAAATTTAATGAACAGGAAAATGCTCCTTTTTGCAGCTATTCCATCTATTTATCTACATCGGGATGCCCATTACCTTGCTAAGAGAAAAGTTTACATTTTTAATTTAATGATTCCACTTTGTGGAAGTTGGGCGGGTTTCGGCGAGATCTTAATTTGGGGATTTCTGAGGCGTCTCGTTTTGTAAATATTATTCCTTTAATAAGACCTCACGTCGAGGGGGTGCCTGCTGAACTCCGTGATTACGACTCTCTTTGCGAGCTTCATTTTGGACCTCGTCATTTTGATTGGCGCTAATGAAATTTTTCCTACTCTGCGTGCTATTTTCTTGTTCTTGACAGTATAATTTTCAAGGGACCCGGAATCACTTCTGTTGCGTCACCAGCACACCCTCTAAACATTTAAGGAAGGCAATTTCGCGACATCTCAAACATTATTGTTGTCATCTTCATTTATATTTTTCACTTTGCTAATGCAATTTTTTACTTATCTCTTTCCCGGAGCGGAGTGCGTGTCCCATCTGTAACAAAATTTCTAAATCGTCAAGTCCCAGCTGCGGTTGCGTAGGCGATGACGTTTCGCTTTTAGCGGCTGTTTTAAAATTGAATATTTGATGCCTTATTCCCTTCTGACGAATCCGCGGCGGGTGTAAAGTACTGGATTCCGTGGTAGATAATTTTTTGAATGTCTCTGTTAACGACCGCATGCATTATCCTTAATCCCGGTGTACCACTTGGTGTTCTTCATTTATATTTAAACAATTTGTATCATGTTTCTTCGTAGCACTCCATTTAAAAAGTGAGTAAGTAATAAAACTTTGGAGAAGGACATGAAAGCGGAGACACTTGTAAAAGTTTCAATTTAGTTTTTATTGGTTATGCGTGTTTATTTTAGATAGAGTAGTTGTGAATAGGTAATTATCTCTAGGATCATCCGGTATATTCTGTAAGAATCTCACCGTGTAAAGGCGATCACCCATTTTGTTCGGTGACTTGGGATAAAAAATAAAAAGTCGACGGCTAGGAACTAATTACATTTTATTTGAATGGTCGCAGTCGTAGAAACATTTATTTGTACAGCGACAACGCTGTAATGAATTTGAGAACAAAGATATAATAACGATATTATCTTTCGATCCGCCTCCAAATATATATAACAATAGCTCAACTGTCACTAATGAGACACAATTACTTTTTCTATTGTTACCGATCTTTAGGAGATTACTCGACATTGGAGCGGATATATCTCCGAATCCAAATTGTTCTCGACTTTGACGCCTGTGTAAAAAATAATGAGTTATATGTGTACTTTAAAAATATGTAATTTAAATATATGGCCGTAAAAAAAAAAAAAAACAGAATGGGATCACCCATTCTGTCCTTTATGTGAAGTGAGATTGCAGTTACCTGTCACTCCAGCTGATGCTACTGTAATTGACACTATAGCCAGATCACTTCACCTAAGTTTTCACGGTGAGATTTTTAGCAGAATACCTACATCGGCAGCTGGTGGTATAGGTGCGAATACTTCTAACTAACTTTTTATCAAGGTAGTAACAGTTTTAAAATTTACAAGATTTTTATGTTATCGCACGTGTATTCTATTAAAGCGTTCAACTATTCGGTTGTTATTGCGAATTCATAATATTATGATCGAAATTGTAGCAAAAAATCACACTAATATTATAAAGGCGAAAGTTTGTGAGTGTATGTGTGTGTGCGTGTTTGTATGTTTGTTACTTCTTCACGCTCAAACGGCTGGACCAATTTTGATGAAATTTGGCACACGAACAGTTTATAGCCAGGATTAACACATAGAATACTTTTCATCTCGATATTCTTACGGGATCGAGACTTATGCGGGTGAAACCGCGGGGCGCAGCTAGTTAGCATAATAATTATACCTACTAAATAACTTAGGGATAACAGATAGATAGTCTCCGTCATTGGTTAGCTCACGTTAAGTTATCTAACAATTAAATGCTGTAGCTCGGTGTGCACCTATTATACTAGAGACTCAACGATCTCACAGTTAAACCACGTAAGCATTTTTGTGGGGCAATGTACCTAGCGTTAAGAAATTTGAAGTGAATTAATTAATGATTTATAATTAATTCATTCATTCATAAGAACGAAAACAGGATCACTATCAATACATAAAGCTACTATTTCTATACATGTTATCAGAAACATGACTGTAACACTCGAACGTTCCCATAAACACAAATGGTTACAGCTTAGTTCCTTTCTAATTACATAGATAAGCGACTTCAATAACGGTTGGTTTATCACAATCATACGTTTGGAATCTAATTGGAATTTTGCATGTTGTTAAGCAGAACTCTTTATTGGTCGATATTATGTTTGTTTTCCGATATTGATGATTGTATTTCATATATATCGGTTTCATTAGTGATAACAACGGACTGCGCGCGCTTGATACTCAAGTAGTGAAAATGTACAAACGCAGTATGTCTATCCGTTTCCTGATTTTATCAAAACGAGTGTCGCCAAAACAAAGTACGTTTTTAATGAAAAGTCAACAAGATGATGTGATAACGCTCTTTTATCAGTGTCTGATATGTACTTGATCAAAAATAGATTTCGTGGACATCAAAACAACTAATATAATATATATTACATTTTTGGTCGGGAGTGATAATGATAAAATAATCCGAGAAAAAGTTATTACTGTTAACTACAAGCTACGGAACATGTTAAAGGTTTGAAAGGTATCGAAGCTATCAAAAACGTAAGCACCTGTCAAATATAGATGAAATTATTTTACGAAAATTAATTCCCTGACACGAGGTCTGTTCCAATTTGTCAAAACTATGACCACATTAATACATCAGAATGCCCAATTTGCATTTAAACGTTTACGATAGAAAGATAATTTGGGAAATTACAGTTATTTTAATAGAAATTATAGTCAGAGTTTTTTAAGCTAGGGTCGATAGGGGTCGGTTTTTTAGTAAAACATCTGTTGTGTGTAGCGTATGAGTTTTTTTTGTTATTTTAAAAGGAGACATGATGGATCAGTTTCAACACGTATTCGTCGGTTCCTTTGTTGCTTGGTTTATGGCTTTGTAATGTGTTTCTTTGTTTGTTCAGAATGTGTTACAGAAGCTTCCGAAGCTTGTGAAAAAACGGGCAAGTGCAAGCAATGTTAAACTGTGTGCCCTACTAATTAGTTTATTACTGTGTCTATGTTATAAATTGCTACATATTTTAGATGAGGTAGTATTAGATTATTTATTTATTTATCCTCACACTGGAACGCCATACAGCAATTACACCAACGGAGCAAAAAGTTACTTAATGTGCTGCTTCCCATCCATCCTGTGCGCGGTGGACATCGAACGGGCAGCGATGGAACACGCACGCTCACACAGCGTCAGCTCCATAGTGCCAGTACTCCATCCAAGTTGCGCACATTCTTTGCGATCTTTTGAGACAAAATTAATTTTTCAAAATAAATGCATTAAAATTGTAAAAACGGAAAATTTTGATGTTTCGTAATTATATAGGATTTCTATAGATACTTGAATTTACATGCACCGCAATGCATTTTTACTTAAAATTCCACTCTACGTCACACACTCGGGAATCCTTTCAGAGTCTCACAAAGAATTCAACACGGAATTCAATTACAAGCGGATTAAGAGACAACACGTATCGTCACTACAAATGCGCTTGCACACAAAAGAGTGCAAAAAACTGCGTCTTAACGAAAATCGTTTTGTGTGAGTGTGGGAGTGCGCTGGTCCTCGAGAGTGCGCTTTAAAAGCCACCGTTGCGTGTTTTTAAAATGGGATTTAGTGCAGATTGCCGGTGCCGGCTAGAGATTGCATAATCTTATCTTTAAAAGTAAAAAATATCGGTTTGTCGCCAACCTTTCAAATGATATTCCAAAGCCATATGAGCTTAGGTTTTTTATGAAACCTTTGAGAAGACGATTTTTTGCTTGCCTTGTATCTCTGCAGGAATCGCTGTGTCAACGCGGACGACCTTTATGTTTACAGATCTGAAATGAAAACGTGCAAATGAATGAAACCAATGCTCGCTTTGAATGTACGGAGCCATTCGTAAAGCAAATATGGCGATGGAGGTGATCTTGACGTGTCATGTCGACGAGGTAGTTTTGATATTTTGTGTTGCAACTTGTAACTGTTTTGTATTTGCTGTCGCTGTTGATTTTATATTTTAAATGCGATTACACAATATTATTACATATTTATTCGATTTGTATACAGTTTTTAAATTAACTAACCATATTTTCATGAGACCAGCTAAGTTACTTAGCATTCTAAATCGTTTGTTTATTTAAATTTTATTGACAACTTTACCATTAACCATTGCCATTTCTATACAAAAAGAGAGATACAAAACTATCATCATTTCAAACAACAAAATCAAAAAACAGTCAAACGAAAACGCTCAAGAATGTTAAAGTACAGTCAGTGAGAAAAGTCTCGGTAGCAATTAGAGTCTGTTGAATAAATCACGTAATCCCGACCGGGGCCGAATGAGGCCGAATGATCACGAACGTGAAACGAATACGAATGTTTATTTACACGGTACTCCGGGGCACTTTGCGACGAGCTCGTGAGATCTGCGATAGACTTATGAATGTAAACGATTGGGCAATAAAGTTGAGTAGGAAAATGTGGGGGAAAATTATTGTAGGGAAAAGTTTGTGTAAGTAGTTAACGTATAATTAAGTGGTAAGTTGTCGCCCGTGTATTTTTTTTTTAAATTTTTATTAGAATGTTATCTAAACTAACAGATTTCAATGAAATTATGATTTAACTCAATAAAAAAACCACATGCAGCCCAAATACATATGCTTAAAATAATCATATCTATGGCGAATTCCTTGTACATTATTCAAAAATATTTGTACTGTCAGGTGCTACGCATATGCTACGAAATCGTAACGGTAGTTTGTTCTAATGTAAACAAACTTCTCTACTCAAATGTCCAAATCTAAAGATGTTTTTAGGTTCAGTCCGTTGCTTCGATTTTGCTACGACTTCGTAGCTGTATGCTGTCCTAATCTAACGCTTAACTCCCACTCACGCTCTGTCTAGTCATAGCTGATAGTGGTTGAGTCTAACACATTCTTAGACACGTAGTGCGGCGTTTGAGCTACGATTGCCACTCAACTTGCGACCACTCAATCATACGAAGACGTTTACTCGTGACTATATGTCGAACTCGCATTTCATTCGTCACTGCAAATCCATTTCACATGCATTTTAAATAAATACCCTTCTAAAACCTACTAAACAAGTACCCCATGGTGATGGCACACGTGTTTTTAAACTTCCAAAACATAATTCGCGGAACAAATCGTTACGACCATAATCATAACAAGAATCCATAATTACATTAAGATTAAAAAATCTCATTTGTAAAATGTAATTAATCTTTGACATCAGGACAAATCCGTCAAAGTAATTTAATTTAAGGGATACCCGATTCCTTTATACAAACAAAATAATACAGGCACATTTATAGCGGTTACAGAGAGGCGAAAGTGTATTGCAATGAAGTATAGAAAAAAGAAACGAGCGGCAGTTTTGATTGATCACCGACTCGGAGCTGCTTTTTGTGTGAAATTAAAAACACGGAGTGGGCATACGTTGGATTAAAGAGGAATTTCACTTGGCCAGTAAGTAGAGGGATCCCTGCCTTTGTTGTCGAAAACAAATTGTGAAATTAATTTATTTTCGTAAGACGCGTTTTTGGACATCGATTTCGCATTACAGGAATTAATGGTCGCTTCCGTTTCGATCGATTTGGATGATGAGTTTTCGAAATCATTAAAATACACGCATCTGTCTGTTACAATATAATGTAGTTAATAAACGTATACAGATATAACTCTTCGAGCTCAAGCGAATAGAAATGAACATTAACAGAGGAACCACAAGCGTACCGCAAACGAGTAATTAAAGCATCTATAATATATTAACATTATGCATACCAAATTCATGGGAGACTTAGTCAAAATGTTAACAGGAATGGTTGGGGAGAGAGATGTGTAACACCCAATACCGCAAAGGTGAAGCGTAATAATAGAAGCTATTCGGAGCTTTATGAACGATCAAAATTGCAAGAGCACGTGTATAAAATACACTTTGCAAAGTAGATTTAAATTTTAATACAAAGCTTTCAGCCGAGGGTCGTAAGTAATGTCTTGGCGTTGGAAAAGTGTGGAGGTGCTTCCGTGGCCATTTTTCAGTACTATTTTGCCAAAAGTAATTTACGCTTGCAACATTATCAAAATTCATAACATAAGAAAATTAAAATTATCTGCCCATTACTTCCTAGTGGAAGTAGTTTCAGATATTTGAAGTTTCCATTTCCGTGCGGAGTGTCAGTGTCATTCAATAATGGCCTTGGCTTATTTGTTATTTAGAAGGTAGGGAAGGTAGTCAAACTGTATCCCGGGTGAGCGCAGTGTTTCGGCGTTGCGGGCGGTGAGGCGGCGGTGGCGAGGCTCGTTACCCCGCGGCGCGGCGTATCCACGCTAAGTGGTCGAGCCCTGTGTCTCAGGTGTCGACTGCGGCCGATTTCACAAGACAATGCTTAATAATTTCATTTCGCCATTACGGCGGCCATCTTTGCGAGTCGCACAGTTAGAGGGCATCGGCGCACCCCTCCACGGCAATTTGCATTGTAACTCGGACCACGTAGAAGGCCCTAACTGCCATACCACCACCTCCTAACTCTTGAATATATAATTTTGTTGCTTTTATTAACAGCAACTTTGCGTGGGAATTGGCGATAGCCTTCCGCGGCGACTGTTTATTGTGGACGATAACTTGCTAGATTTATTTTATAGTTCAGCTTGAGACTTTGTCCTGTAGTGTACATGAGTGTACGTACCTAAGGGTTGCTCGCTGGCTACGCGTTCGACGGACGCTTTATACTGCCAATAAAAAGGGTCGATGCATGGAACCATTAAAATATTTGTTGGCTTTATTTGACAGCAAGCTTGTTGAAATGTTTATTGGAACCATCAGTACATTGTTGCAAATTGGACTCTCAATCGTAGGTAATTATGTTGTAATAGATTTACGATTGGAGAGCATTATAAATCTACAGATTTTATGAAAAAGAATTTGTTAATTGAAACTGAATTGTAACATCAAATGTAGAAGAAATAAAAGGTGATCAGACAGACGGTGTCGGTGTAATAGATGAAACCGTAATTGCTTCCCCGACTAGGGACTTAATGTAAAAGTTGGGCGACTGTTACAGACTTAAAAAGTTTGTTTTCGTGCCTATAAATTTGCATGTCTTTGTTGGCTTTTAAAATCATTTAGAAGTTGGTCTGCTTGAGTTTCTGCGGTTGACTTTACAATAATTTGTTACTTATGTATCTTTGTATTCAAAATCTTAGGAAACTCTTAATGACATTATGTATTTCCTACAAATCAAAGTTCAAGATTTTTTCTTTGATTTGGTAATTTAAGCAATTAATAAAAAGCTTACAGCTGAATTACATTTCACATAACTACTCACTAATCATAATAAAAATATTTATTCACCCTCTTAAGTAAGCTTAAGCTAAGGTTCCATGGTCCATGAGGTAGTGTGGCCTCGTGCAAGGAGCTCAGGACACGGGAAACGCGGAAATATTGGGCCCCGGTGCGGAATAAATTGTGCCTCTAATTCTAATGGCGACTTTTAGGGGAATCCATAATTCCATTTCGTGTTTTCAACTCTTTAGGGGGTCGGAATATAGACATTAATGGCTTGTGAAAGGTTCCTTACGAGGAAACTTTTTGGAAGTATTGTTTCTTTGCTTTCAACTGACATAAACGCTGGTTTTATGGGTCAGACAGTTTAATTTATTCGACTTTTTAATGGGTGCCAGATAAAATGTAAAGATTTTGTTATTAGCGTCTGTGTGCACTGCATTATAAATATCTAATTTATGCATTCTCATGATATAAAATCTGATAATTAAAACAACATTAACAAAATTAACGTTTAAGTTCCTAAAGAGTTGTTTATCACAAAAGTATTGTCTCTTGGCATTAAAACCTCTTTAGCAATCTGTTATGAACAAAAAACAATCTAAACTCGTAACTAGATCTTCACTGAAGCGTTATTGGAATGTGACCACAAAGAATTGAATAAAACGGACATTTCTTCACAAAAATGTGAATCGAACTTCGAATTTTGAGCCGAGACCAATCGCTTAGTGACACAACCCAAGTCACTGGTAGAATCCAATGCTATGGGAAAATGAAAAAGTAGGATTGTTTAATAGATTTCTAATTACTTAATAAGTTATTGAAACATGAACGGCTGTTTAAAGTTGCAGTAACGTTTGGTACAGCTTTCAGACGGTTCATCAAATGATGAAGTTTTGTGGTACTTATTAAGTTTAATTTGTGTGTAATTCATCATTTCAGTTTTAGTTACGTACACAAGTTTTTTTTTTGTGAATGGTAAGAATACAATTCCATTTTAATTGACAAATAAGATATCCGTATTTCAATAGAGATTGCTTTATAGCCCAATATTTACGATAAAGTTACACACATTAAAATTTTGCGTTTTTTCTTCTTTTTCTTGAATGACATGAAAAAATATCATATTGATAGTTACACCATACAAGCAGATCGCATCCCAAAAAAGATAAAACCAAAATAAAACAAAACATAAACGGTTGCCTTTCAGAATGAACCGCGTACAGTCGCGTACACTCCCATTCAAGCATCAAACAAAAGAACAGCCATTAAAAGTTTAAATTTCGAATGTAGTGAAGTGGAACAGTGTGACAGACATGTCGAGCGTTTCACCAGCTAAGACAGGCGCCATCAATCGTACTGGTATCGATTCAGACGCGCGCCGCGATGAATTATCGAATCTATTAACTCGCGAGATTACCGGATTCCATGGAGAGGATGACTGTGGAACGACTAGACAGATCGCACACAGACGTTAGAAATGCAATAAAAAAAAATGTTTATATAAGCTAAGTGCATACGTTAAAAAAAAAAACATTTTTATGGTGACTTCACAATATTTATTCTAATCATAATTAAGTCAGCACTACTTATTAAAATTCACTACTTTTTATAGAACGTACCTACTAATAAAATATTCAAAGTATCTTGCTTGACAACTTCTATTTTTACATATATTATGAGATAATAATTTACAAACTGTATGAATCAAGTCTACACGTTGTGAGTTCTACGCGCGGCGGCTTGAAGCAGACGATTTGTACTAATTATAACGCGCGAACGACGCGCGACGCGATTAGCTTTCCACTGCCGATGCGAAACCACTGCCGACACTTAGACGACTACTGCTTGATGATATACACGGTTTTCTAGATAGGGAAAAATCTATTTTAATTAGTGATAAAAACCAATAAGCAACCTAAGTTCACATTGTGGAATGTAAATTGAGTATTGAGCATAAGTAATTATTATAATTTCTAAAGGGATGTTCGAAATATTCATTACATAAAACCAAATTATTGGAACTTCGGAATTGAACACCAGAAATTGCACGTTGGGATTTAGACCTCAGACCTGGCTCTTTAATGAATCTTATGCCATAACCCCGTCTATTGATAATAAATTAATACCGCTCATGACAAATATGCAATGAAAAAGAATACTAGAGTACTACGTACGTGTTTTCATGAACACGTGCACCATTTTATGTGTGTAACCTAACACGTGATGGAACAAAAGCTGATGACAGTGAACAAGTGTCAATATCCTTGATGGAGCAAGAGGAGTATAAGATGCCCGTATGTCGTCGGCTTGCACTTCATTCATTCATCGAACATAATGGCACTTTACGTACTGTGTGGGAATGTGAAATAGTATTCGAGTGCTCGGTAACTTCGGGTATAATCGACGAAACGATCATCCAATTATTCGCAACAGTCGAGTAAATCGGACAGCCTCAGCGGCGACGCTCCCAAATTAACAACAAAAATTAATTACAGAAAAAAATACGGCTACCGTGCAGTCCTACAACGAACGCGGAGTAAATATACCGTTACTAATTACTGACGAAAAAACTGTTGGAATTGAATTCAAACATTTGTCTCTTAACGAATCGTGTCGCGGCGGCTTCCACTCAAAGCAGCGTGATTCGGCAATTCCGTTCCATTTTCAAATGCTCGCTGCCCATTCGTTCCCTCGGCTACGCCTACCTAATAAATTAGATGCCTCGCGTAGCACACCGCATAGTTACAAACTAATGAAATCCCGAAAAGATCTCAACCCATTTTCTTAACAACTTTTCCGAAAGAGCAACCGCCTTCAAAGATTTTACCCAGAGAAATAATTCCGCTAATAACGCTCAGCGCTCACGCGAGTATGTTATGCAACCATAGGAATTTCATTAGATACACACGCGTCTGTTTGTTAAGGAGCTTTCCATTGCTAAAAGTTTCTTGAGGCGGGTATAATTCCTTTGTTTGTTGTAAGGGGTGGCACGCCCGCCTCACCCACTACGTTTTCTAAGTCATCGGGTCCAATTATGCCCCTTTGTAGGTTTTGATATGTAAATTCGCGATTTTATTAAACAAACCGTGATGCCATTCGGGGGCAGCGAGCCGGATTAATAGCTTCTTCAGATTTGTGTAATCGCTTTCTCTTAAGACAACAGAGGTGGATCTCAAGGGAGCTATTCACTTTTGTTTCATCTCCGCGAGGTGGGCACTTGTTTGATGTTACCGGTTCCAATGTAGATTTCCGGGTCAAATAGCTACATTCACAGCGACAGACATCCCTAGTTCTAAAAATAACTCGGACCGTTCTAAAGTCAATCGGCACAGACACATTGACAATAACGTCATTGACATAATCGATATATGACAGCATCGCGCGATTTCGATTGCCAATAAAACCGATTCGCTTGACTCGTCACAGGATATAACAACATATTAATCTGCACATGGAAACATAAAACGAGCGTTATGGCCGAAACTACCCATTCGGTTTAAGCTTAATTTTTACCCCAGCACTATTAATAATTTACACGGGATAACGCCAACGTTTGCGCCATATTACAACGCATAAATTAATAATGTCGCTCGCTTGTTTAACTGCGAATCAGATGAGTTTTATTGACAATTTTGTTGGGAAAGAGCAATTTGCGGGATGACCAGGCAGTGCCGCCAAGTGGTCACCAAATAGGGGAACGTTCGGCTCCGTATGTATGCTATTGGCTGGCAATTGTCATTTAGGTATAGTTACTGTAATTGCGATAGTGGCAGCGAGCTTATCGATAATATGGAAAGAGCGCTTAGCAATGTTAATAAAATATTAATTATTCTCTTCTAAATATTTTGACAAACGTTCATCTTAAAGAGAATAAGTACTTGATAAACATTCGTGGTAACGTGGTCCCGTATCGTAAAGATTCATAAAATGCCCTTAAAACTCACCCTGACCTTAAGTATAGGTACTTAATTCGCTTTTGAGAAACTCCATCAAAACTTACACACCTGGAATGGAACAAATTGTATCCCGAAAACAAATGCAATCTGTCAAACCATTTTCCACACATCGATACCGTAGACATTCTATAATGTTACCTGCTCTAATATACTAACGAGGCTCTCTCCACAGCAGAGTGCGGACGCTAAATGCAAATGTTTCCATCGCATTCACTGTAACTCAATCCTCGCACGAATGTACACAGTTGCATTTGGGGTTGTATTGAGAAGCTGACACACGGACGCTATTATTGTGCAAACAAGGGCTTCCGCTCATGTGGACTGGCCTTTATCGTACTGTCGTGTGAATGACTGATATTACGGGTGATTATGAAACAGCTTGATGATTTTATTGATTTTCTCTTTCAATTATTTAAATTGATGGTCGTGTTTCGTTGGTTTTAATTGAAGTGCAACTTAATTGCAGTAAGGATTACGATAATAATTTGATTTGCGTTATTGTGTGATTAGTTATTTTAAATGGCATCGTATTTGTATTTGTCTGCTCGATTATTAGCTCTTAATGTAGTTAGGCGGGTGGGTGGTAGGTAGGTACATTGGCAAAACGGTGTGTCGCCTCGAATTAAAACGAGCTTTTGTTATCATTCAATTTGATTCTGCCGCTGGCTGTTTTATTATTTTAATGAGCCTCAATTTTCAGGGATAATTGAATTGACGTCGCGTAGGTTCGATTATTATTTCATTCGATACTGTAGTTGCAGGCAGATGATATATTGGGTAGGTACACTGATTTACTGAATTGTAGGTTTGATGTGATCGAAAACGGAATTGGTTATCAATCCATTAAATTACATGATTACTTTATACATTTTACTTCTGAAGATTTGGCCTTTAATAGAGTTGGACCATTTGACCTTTTAAATTTTTTTATCGAGTTTCAGTTCAAAGGGTAGAATTTGAGCCCCGCTTAGAAGAGAGCAGTGGTGGTATCGAGGTAACGGTCGATTTACGAGTTGTAGGTCGTGGGTTCAAACCCAGGCTAGCGTTTTACTTTGTGTAAATAATTTCATCACCACTACTCTTAAAACGGTGAACGAAAACATCGTGAGGAAAAAAAATAAAATCAAACAAAATCCTAGAACCAAAAATCCGAAGACATGTGACAACTACCAACCCGCACTGGACCCCCGTGGTGATTACAGCCCACTCGGTCTCAAAGAGAGAAGGCGTGTGTCCCAGCAGTGGGATAATTATAGGCTGATTACGATGAGAAGGGTATCAAGAATTTCATGAAAAATGAAGAGCAGTACGATCTAGCGATGATATATGACATTAGTCAATGTCATCTGCCTAGCCTTTTCCCAACTATGTTGGGGTCGGCTTCCAGTCTAACCGGATGCAACTGAATACCAGTATTTTACATGGAGCGACTGCCTATCTGATCCCCACAACCCAGTTACTGGGTAATACGATACCACTTGGTAAGACTGGTTGTTAGACTTTCGGGTTTCTGGTTTCGCATTTATATGTTGTACAAAAAGTAACAAAATTCTAAAAAAATGTGTCATTATATACGTAATTCTTTTAAATTAAAAAGCAGTCAAAATGACTTTCTTGGGCAACCTAGTGTTAAACTTACTTCGACCGTATATGACTAGCTTCCCTCCGTCACAATTTCAATGACAACATGACTGTTCCTGCCTAATATTACTGCTCATTCGCCCTCTGACAAACATTCCGGGACAATCGCAGGAGTAAATTATACGTGTGCCTTTATTCAACGGCTAGTTTTACCTAACTATAGTTAAAGTTGACTTAGTGCCGGCAGTTTAATTAAAGGGGTGCGTTTTGATTTGTAGTAGCAATATGAAAGAGTGCGTTCCAAAATGTGATTGTAAATAGTGATGTTCAACGTTCATTTGTTTGTCGTGAAGGGAGGTTTATTTGCATAGTTTTGCACCTACTTTACTAGGTTTGTTTTTAAATTAAAGGTTATTAGTAGGTATTCATTTCGTTTTAAAGGTTCTGTACATGTTGTTTTAGTTACATCTTTTGTTAGCAACGAAAGTTGTTCACTGTTCAATTTCTAGATCTGTCTTTTTAGTAGGGTACTTAGTAGTCAGATCAATAGAATTTTAAATAATCTACAAATAAATCAATGTCTTTTAATTATAGTATTCTAATGACTTGACTATCAAACAATTATTTCCTGGGTGACATTCCCAAAAGCGTTCGCATGCAACAATGATATCTATTACCCAACACAAACTAAGTACCGAATGGGTAACCATGCCAGTCCGCGGGCAGTCCAACCACAGACCGCGGCACGCGACCAATGAGGGGCTCTCGAATTACTTATTAACGTATCTTTAGACAATTAGCACCCATTCCCGAGCAGTGTTCGCTAACGATCAGTGGAACAATGTTCAATAACAGCTGATTTGATTGCATAATAGGATAATCGTGTCTCGAGCATAGTTAGTCCATCCGGTTGTGATTTGCTAATTGCTACAACGGATATCGAGATTTGACTGTTAACTTCAATGTTGTGTAGAAGAATGACTTAAAAGTTTACCTTTGTTTTTAGTTCTGTTTTGTAAAATTCAAACCTCACTCATTGTGATGACCGCTCACAAAGAAACATAATTAACATATAACGTTCCGACTGCTGGGACACAGACCTCCTATCTGTGAGAGGGAGTGGGCCGTAATCCACCACAAGAGCCCAGTGCGGGTTGGCGGATGTCACCATGTCTATGAATTTTTGGTGATTTGATTTTGACGGAATGATTTTTGGATATGCCGGTTTCCTTTCGATGTTTTCCTTTGCCGTTTTGAGAGCAGAGTGGTGATGTAACTAAATACACAAGGTATAGTGCCTGTCTAGGTTCGAACTCACGACCTAAAACTTGTAAGTCGGGGTCGTTACCATTGGGCGACCACGGCTCTCACCATAAGAAAACGATTGTCAATTGTTTTCAAAAAGTTATATAGTAACTGAGGAGGTTCTTTTCAGAACTTGACTATTCCACTTTTGATGAAACTGATTTTTTATTTATTTTTTGTTTGGTAACATTGAAATGTATACTCCGCGAAAATAAAATTGGGCGAAAACTTGATAATTACACCAGAAAAAAAAATATTAAAAGGCATGATTTCATCAAAAATAGATTATTCCACGTCAAAAAGCTGTAAGAATTAAAAAAAAAATAAAGCATACTATGATCACTTTCTTTTTTGTTTTATTTATTTAAAGAAGAAGCTGAACCTCAGGTTATTTCAATTCAAAAATGAGATTTCTGATACCTAATTAGTTTCAACAAAACAAGATTCATCCACAGTGTTTGAATCAAAACATGATTATTGCAACCAGACCGCGTCAAAACTTGATTATTCCATTTCAAATCTTAGATTTATTCAAAATATACTATTGCTAAATTTTTCAATCCTGTACAAAGCAATGACTATTGTTGTCGTCTACAATAATGCATCAAAATTTCGGGTTAAAAACATAGCTGCATACCTACAAAACTATTTTCTCAGATTGTGAACAATCACAAAAAGTGGAATAGTCAAGTTTTGAAAAGAACCTCCTCAACTCATCTAGGATTCAAATTTCGAATTTGGAATTAGTTTGACCCTTCCTCTTTGCTTCGCTAGTGTAACGATTGTTATCATAGTCCCCAACTCCCCACGATCAGGCAAATCTATAAAGGGGGGAGTCATGTGTTCAGTAGTGGATATTTGTCATTATAATGTGTACAGCTGATCATGATATTATTGTCTATTAGAATGTGAATGTACTCTGTACTAACTAGGTGTAATGTCTATAAGGGGCTCAGTAATGCTAGATACGCTTTTTACCACCAGAACCCTTTAGTTTACATTGTGAACACGCTTCGTATGATTTTTTGTGGAAATATCAACATTTACAGCCTTTCAGTACTAATTAACACTAAAAAGACCAATTATTTCACGAATTCATACTTAACAGAAATAATAAGTTCATTAGTTGTATACTTGCTAGTAACTTAATATTTGCACGCGCGTACTTTAACTGTCTGCGTAAGTACAGTTACGGGCAGCAATATGTAACAGATAGAGGGAATTAAAAAAAAAATGCAAATTTGCAAAACATTTTACATGCCATGTGTTTACAAGATGCTATGTCAAATTGTCTATTGACCGTTCCTATTTATTTAGAATGGATAATAATAATAATAATCCACCTATAATGTTCCCACTGCTGGGACACAGGCCTCCACTCTGTGAGAAGGAGTGGGCCGTTATCCCCGCGGGCCCAGTGGGAGTTGGTAGACGTCACATGAATTGTTGGTTGTAGGACATGCTGGTCTTCTCAAGAGATTTTCCTTCATCGTTTTTGAGTGTGAAAAACAGTACTTTACATTTCCATATAGTCTACATTAATAAGTATTTTGGTTTTCATTAAAAAAAAGGTAAGGGAATCATTTTGCTTATGAACCCCCCTCTAGGTCGATCCTGTCTCGTGGAGATCTTTAAAAATGGAGTGGGGTGAAATTTGGTTACAATGTGAAGTAAGAAAGAAAAAAAAAATAAAGACAATGCGTTTATTGGCATTGCATCAATAAAATACACATTAAAACTTTAAAACCAGAAAACAAAGATTATAATGCCAAAAGGGCCTCAGCTCAGCAAATACGAATTTTTACTTTCGCTCACAACTGTACAGTGGCATTTAAAGTTAATAGAATGAAACGCACCCAATGACACGCGTTCAGTCATTGCAATTGGCGCCCTATATCATGAAAAAGTGCCGTTCGTAATGAGACTTAATTGAATTACCTGCATTTATTCATTTCATTATGAAATAGCACTCACAGCCGCTCCCAAATACGGACGCATATAACCCGGTGCAAATTTCTTAATTATAACGTCGTTCATGACAGATAAATGGTCTTTATTAACTTTTATTAACTAATGTATGGCTTTTAACATTATGCTTTATTAGCTGCTGTCCGCGGTTTCACTCGCATCTTAGAGAAATTCTTTCACGTGAACGGATATAAGTAAGGTATATGTTTTACTTAATCCATGACATTGACTGGTACCCTAATTGCGTAACATACCACCAATCTCAACCTGAATTTCCTTTTGAAGGATATTGCTAATCCATTGCTTCAAATGTTCGAAAAATGTGCTGCGTTGTGTGCTCAACAACGTAAATAACGCAATGAATGTTGTTGAACTGTCACAATGAAAGCTATTGCTACTGATAGTGTGTTATGCAAATACCCCGATGCTTTGTATTACATTTACCCCAAATGAGTACTTACAGGGATTGAGTAACAAACGTCTTCACAATTTCAACCTGTATATTTTTTTAATATTTTACTATACCTAGGTAATAACCGATCGGTTATTTTAAGAGTAAAATCAATATACATGTAGAGTTTATAAACAGTGCCATTCTTAAAAAACGTGCCAAAGTACAGTTAAGGTTAAACCTTAAGGAGTGAAAGGTTACATTTTGACAGCTCTCTTCGCGTGACCGACTAGCTTAATATTATGTGTTTTTTATTCTCATACTCGGTTTCGAGCAAATTGATTACGTCTATTAACCTGTTCCTCAAAGTGACAGCCCTAACTATTAAAGATGGCCGCGCTTTTATTCTATTTTTAAAGTTCGGAATCCCGTTAATAGGTTTGTCAGTTGTTTTAATCCACATTATTGAGTCTGATGGTAATTTTCATTTATTTTAGTATGTTTAGCAAAAGGAATATTGAGTAGCTTCTTCATAAGATTGATTTTTGCTTTTAATTCACCTTACCCATACCTCAAGGTCATCAGTAGGTAATTTATCGACGCATGTCTGATTCAATTTCTAATCACAAACTAGTATAACAAGCATTAATTTCTAAATTCTCCGCGGCAAGCCAAAGAACATAGTTTTATAGGACTTTAAACCTTTGTTTAAATACCCCATTGTGAAGTTTAACCAGTGGGACCCTTCTTAAGATTCGTTAAATTTGTCATATTTGTGTTAGATAAGCCGCGAGATGGGAACGGAAGTCAGTAGGTAGCTGAACTAGATGACACACGTCAACAGATAAACCGCTTTATGACTATTGAAAATACAGAAGCACTTAGTTGGGTTATAAACTTCTGATATTTTATATTTGACCTATTTATTTTGTTTCACCCGCATAAGTCTCGATCGCGTGGGTATATGGGAATAAAAAGTATCTTATGTCATGTCTTATGTGTTATACAGGTCATGGTCTATCCATGTGCCAAACATCCAAATCCGTTTAGCGGGTTTAGCGCGAATGCGTAACAAACAAACATACAAAAATCGAATCTTTTCTCTTTATAATATTATTATAAGCTTAGATGGATTTATGATAAAGTTATAAGTCGATTTGTATGGCAAGTAATAGACGACCCTATCATCGGGTAATAAGCACTAACTAATCTACCATAATATAATGAGCTAGAACCTGTGATGATAAGTGGCAACCCTACCCAAATATGTTGACAGATGTAAAAATGATGTCCTTCTAGAAGTAACGTGGCATATTTTACCAAATACGACGTAGTCTGGCTTTTTAAGATCAAGCACGTGTGATCTAAATATCTTGTTTGTGTCTTTGATCGGTGTTTATTTCTTGCTAAAATATGATATACTTAATTCCTTTTTGACCACAGTATAATGCCAAACAAAAAAGTTACGAGTATCTAACCAAAAAGCGAAAGCAAACAGCTTATTTGATCTTTACATCCAAGTCTGATATAAGTATGGTGTATTTATAAACTATTGACATTATTGACTGACCAAGAATATGGCATTTATGATTCCCGAGGGAGACGAAAAATGTACGGCTCTTTCCCAATACACCAATCATGGTATTAGGTTTCAATATCCAATTCGTTTTATTGAGCATGATTTTGATTTCTAGCAAAGAGGGTTTGTTGTAAAAATTGGAATACCTACTGCTTTGTGTCCACATGGACCTCCAAAATAGATATTAGAATCAGTCTTCTATGAAAATAGAATGTAGAGAAAAACCCGTCCCACCTAAAGTTGATGAAAAATAATACCTAAGAAATGACCAATCAATCTAAAAGTAAAAATCAATAGAACCAATCACAACCCGGATGTAGAACACAATACAATGATTCCCACATGCTTCTGACAAAACAAAACAAGGTTTAAACATCGTCTAAACGCTGAAATAACAAACCGATTACGCCATGATCAGTGAATTATATGGTCCAAGTTATATACTTCGGTACCTAACACTTTTGATACACCACCTATTCTTATCCCTCAGTCGTGTAAACATATTGAAAGTTATTTAATATCGCTTCACATTCCATCGGACATTATTCTCAGTATGTCAAACATTTTTATACAAAACACGTGTACCCGCTACCGCTTATCACTTGGAGAATAGCGTGGAAACAGTAGCGGGTAGTCTCACTCAGCGATCCAATATTTAATAGTTTTATGATGTATTATCAAAACAAATCTCACCGAGTAACTATGAACCACTGCGGTACGTTTCGGCTGCAATTCGATGATTAACCGAACGGTTTTGATATTTGTTTGTTATGATTTCGTTGAATTTTGTATTTTTTTTTAATATTGTTTCATGAATTGGGAAGCCAGACCAACTGGAAACTTATCTGAAATAATAATACAATCTTTCATTCCAAAAGACCAGCTTGACATGACATTCAATGCATTTGCATTAAATGTAAAAAAAAAAGACAAAATGTTTTGTCATTTACAAGCAATAACCGATGAAATGTTAACAACGTCATAAAAAGTAATTGAAAGCAAGTACAAGTGAATTTGGACGTCACACACAATGCCTGGCCCGAGTAATACGTACATTACAGTAGTTAATTGGCATAATGGTCTAAGGTTATACTCGTAGCTTGTGAGTTCCATTATAATTAGGTTTCCTCTTGTCTACGTCTGTCGTAAATAATGCTAGTATTTGTGGATACGGATGGGTTATATTCAACATTAATTCAATAATGACTCTATGCTTAGAACACATTAAAGGGCACGCCAGAGGGATAGCGTCGCAGAAAATACACTAAAGATCATTCAAGGTATACAGTTTGATCTTTGATGTAGTGTGAAGATAATGCCGCCCTCCGACTTGTAGAAGGTTCACTTATAATTAATAATGAGCGCAATAAATGAAACATATCAATTTATACATATAATAGGTATGTGTTATTTATTATAAGTATTTTTATTAATATTGATACAAAAATTAATAAAAATACAAGCTCTATAAAATCCACTGTGTCGTAAGTTTTATGACATATTTGACCACTCAATGGTCTGTTGAAAAGTCACGGTGCAAAAGTATAATAACTTAACCGGTATATGAATTGCAGACGCTTGGCATTTAGTGAAATGTTGGCCTGACGCCGTAATTATTCACGGTCACTAATTTGTATTTCTTTATACACAATATAACAAATGCAATTAGAGTATTACTACCGTGCCGAAGGGTGGTTACTGCAATTTTTTCAACTTTTTTTACTTTATCCATTGATTGGCGATGATCAAACGATCAAGATTAAACATCAATAGCTTCTCATTTATTATGTACTGTCTCGTAAAATGGAATAATTACTCTTACAAAGTAGTTTACTCCAAACATTTTTTTAATTATAGGTATATTCACAAAAAACTTATTCAGTGTTGCTTTTTAATCAGGAAAAAAAAAAAAAAAACTGTGAAGTATCAAGACTGTTAACTAGTCGAACAAAAATAGACAGAAGCGGCGATACAAAAGGACTTAACATATTTTTTCATCATATTTTATTATGAACTTCTGTTCAACATCCAGATGTTTGAGTCTGATCAAACAAAAGATTTTTCAGATGTACTTACGCTGCGTCAGAATGTAACTATTACGTACATGATTTATGATTAACTTCTGTTTATCTTTAAAATCCCACTTTTGTTTTTAAGATTTGAAAAACTTTTATCTTTGAATATTTGTCTATTTCCTTTGTGCGGTGTAGGTATGTGGAGTGATATCAAAGTGGTCGGTGGATACTAAATAATCTTGAGCTACCGTTGTGTTCTGCTACGTTTACCGATTAGACAGTTAGTTATGAAGTTTACATCTGTTTCGTATGTAACTGGCGCAGAACTTACGCAGTGTGCGCTTCTGATAAATCTGAACATTCCGTAACAATAAAAACTGAGCATGGAAAAACAATGAGTCATAAACTCATGATACAGTACTGAACACTAGTTACAGGGAAGCCAGCTCCCACTTGGCCGTTTTTTAATAGTTTATTTCCAAACTCCCTGTCGACAGCGCCGATGTTTTTCTAATAACCTGTTTAACAAATCATAACGTTTATTTTTGTTCGACACTGAACGATCACACGTCCGGGACTCTATTCTGTTTCAAATCTCAAGCTTGTATGTTTTGATTATTTTAATTTTTCATTGAACATAAGAAATTGAAGTTATAACAAGAACAGCGGACGTAAACGTGTAAAATAGAGGAAGAAACGCCACAATAATGTAACACATAAACATCCCATTGAACATGTTAGGTATTTGCTTGATTATAAAATGGTCGTAATCATCTTTGAAAAGGAAATATAAAAGATTATTTATATGACTTGCATGTATTATATTTTTATTTTAAACATGTTTAAGTACCTATATGCATTGGTGTACCTATTTATGTGTTTCCGAACGCGTTTTAAATACAACTGCATCTATCTTTCAAGTGTGTCTCTAATGGTGGCCGATGAAAAACAAACTTTTTTCGAACGAATTTCTTTGTATAGCTAAAAGCCGCCGATGGATGCATACGACCTATATGACTCGACACTATCAGTCGCCAGAATTAGACGAAATTAATTTAGGAACCGACTAACTGTGTCTGCTGATGGCCAGGTAGCTCGCTACTATTTTTTGTATCGCTACAAAAGACCGTTTGGGAAGAAAAAAAACTACAAACGCTGGGAACGGTAGCAAAACTTTTCGATTATTCTTGATGAAGCGTGTCAATATAAATAGAAAACTATTAAATATTAAAAAAAATATAACAAAATGTTCCATTCGATGTAGACCCAAAAGTTTAATTTGAGAAAACATTTTGCCAAATTAACAACTTCTGGCGCCAATAGCAAAAACTACCGTAAATCAATTAGTCATAGCGTGTTTAAAAAGTATTCCCAACATTTCAACTTGTATTTTTTAATAACTTGTAGTTTACAAGTCGACACAATTACTTAGGTTAATCCATAAACCTTTTCATTTGAAACAATTTCAAAAATAAAAGAAGTACTGCCTTTTGTCGTAGCTCATAATAATAGATTTTTCATTTTCAATCGAATGGCGGAGGGCGTGACAGTGGTGTTAGCCGGCCGCGCGCCGTGGTCACCCGGCCAGAAATTGTATAATTTTACGCAACAAAACAATCCACCAATACAGGGTGAGCGTGAATGGACACGTCCGAACCAACAGCCGTCAACGATTCATAACAAAACGTGCCAAACGCACGCATCCCGACTGATGCCGAATCAATTGAAAAGTGCCCAATGAAAAACACCACAAAGAGAAAAAATTATCAACCGGTTTCGCACGTTATCAAAAATGTAAACCACTACAAACGGAGAGAAAATACACAAAGCATTGAGGCAAAGGTAAATAACAAATAACTACATGGCACAAAGTAATACTACGTTGTCCATTCATTGTCCTCCTTTCATACCCAGCAGTTGGTGATCCCGAGCTGAAATGACGATGATGAAGGCATAAAGCTATCAGACTAAGCTAAGAAAATCCACGCACAGAGCGATCTTGCGAATGTCTTTAATAAAATGTTTCGATCACATAAAGCTACGTACAATCCGTCTACAAAGTCATTCAAAATTCATCCAGCCAGACTTTCCAGTAATGAAATCCTTAGACAGGTAAAAGGGAATTTCATAGCGGCTTTAGAAATGAAATAAAACGATAATATGTCGGGAGATATTACCTCTTACAATAGGGTACGACAAAGGGAAATTCTAAGATGGCTGTTAAACGAACACGATAAAGTTATATTAATTCTATCTCAAGAAAACGGGGAGGCCTTTGCCCAGTAGTGGGACACAATTTAGGCAAAAAAAAAAAAAAACTATCTTATCTAGTCTGTATAAGATCTCTTAGACGTTTACGCACATTGATATAAATAGCGACCACAAAGAATATACGAGCAATAAGCTCTCTAGAATAAAAAATACACGTCCCTCAAAGACGCATCAATAAAATCAATTGGAAAGAATAAAACTTCACAAAGACGAACGCTCTGTCCAGATAAATTAAACTCGAGCATCCTTTGATACACCAGCCAAAGAAACAATAAAGAAGCCATATCAAACGCTACTCTAAGCGAATTAGAAACAAAACGGATTCGAAAGACTTTCTGAAGATGACGTCTCTTTCTATACGAAGCAGTCATCGAGTTTCCTTTGTAATTAAATATTGAAATTAAGAAATGAACAGCCGCTAATTACAAGAGGTTGTCCCTTGGGGGCTGATTATGTTGCCCCAGCATTCGCAGAAAGGGATGTTGGAGACTACGCCGCTCTTATTACAATTAATATTTAAGATTTTAATGTTCTCCCGCCTGAACATTTGTTTCTGAAGTTGGAATAATATTATTTCTACTGAGCTTTCATACGAGACCTATTTAAATTTAAAATAAAGGTACATATATTTTTATTTTGAGTATAGTCTCTGACTTAATACGAATTTATGCAAATTCTACGAGACATGTTAATAAAACACATAAACATGTTGTGAATTCATTAAAGAGTAATTTAAAAAACATCTGTTCTGGTCACAAAGGCGACGAATGCGAAATCTGCGGTAGACGTGTTGTGTCAAATATAATATAACGTTAGATCAATGGGAGCAACATCGATAGGAGTAATAAAAAAGAAATAGTGACGTTGTACAAACTATAAATTTAGTGTTTGGACATTTCAATTATCCGGACCACGTGGCGTGCCGACAATGATGTTCGTGCCAACAGTAATAAAATTTAAAAAAGTAACAATAAAAAAACGTGTCCGACCTAGTTAATATTTTTATGTATCTAATTCTATCGCTAATAAGACATTTTATATTGAAGATGATTAACAGAATGGTACAGTCGAATGCGAAAAAAAGGAAGAAATAATAGAAGCGATAATAACTTCATCAGGGAGCGATCACATCGCAGTCGGAATAGACTAAGATCTTAAATACGTTTGGAATGTCTTTATTAACTGTCAACAAATCAAGTGAAGCACCGGGAGCTGTTTAATACCCTATCAGACAAACGTAATTAGTTTTGTAAATAAAATGCCTCGAAGAAATTGAAACGTAGCAGCTACCTGACTGTTGCGGTGACTTGCTACATTAACTTATGATTGTACTGTCAGATAGAACAGTGTTATTAAACCGAGCTGTAACTTTATAAAATCACAGAGGTTAATCCCCTCAGCCGATGATTTAACTATTATTTTCTGGAACTAAGAATATGAAGATGATATCTTCAATTGTTTCGCTATTATGCTGCATTCATTGTATTTAAAATGCAAAAATATACAAAGTTTCATCTTAACGCCTGTATTCGTTTAGCTAAAAGATTTGAATCAATGTTAATTACAATTCTGGGTCTGTTTCTCTTGCACACTTAATTAGGTACTTACAATTAATATAATCTATAATTTAATTTAAACATCGCTTTGTAATGGTTAACTATAAAATAACACATATTTACAGTTCAGTTAAAATGCTTACCTAAACATTTTTTGTCTTAGAATGTATTTATTTCCACGAAATAGGAAACTAAGTTTTAATAAATTAAAGAGATCCCTCGCCCTTGGGACAGGTAACATTAGGAGAACATCTTGCTGCAACAGAACATGATATAATTGTAGAGCAGAATTACGGTCGCAAAACTTTTCCACCCCAAAGCATTTTTTATTTAATTTTTATTTTTACGACACAATTAAACGCGGCTTTGCTTTCACTTTTTATTGTTACTGTCTTAGTGCCCTCTAATTTTTGGCTTCAATTACATTTTTTCCTTTGGTTTTATTAAAACATTGGTTTTAATGATGAAACTTTATCGTCATCTGGGCAAAATTATCGAATTTTATAGTTTCTCCTTCCGTTGTTTTTAGAATATCTGTAATGTAGTCGAAATAAATTAGTTACCAGACGTTATCAATAATTCGGACCTCTCTTCTTCCTCAGGTACTTCTCAAGGTGAATAGGTGTTTCTATTCAAGGAGAGTTTACATCTCGACCGGAACTCGTTTAGAAAAAAATAGAGCAACGATTTTTTGAACCGAAATCATTTATCATGTTTGCACTGAACCCAAGACAAACTGCTACTGCGTTTGAGTTTACACTAGATAAGATTACGTACGTTTGTTTTACGTTGTCTACCGATTCTTGGGCCATTTTTAAGACAGAGCCTCATTGTTTGGTGTAATACCCAGATATGGTGTTTCCGAGACATTTACTTGAAAAGGAAATAATGCATCAAACGGGTATACAGTAATTTGTGCGTTCAAATATTATTCAGTAGCGGTTAGGATTTTGATAGATATATGATTAAAATGGATTCATAGATAGCCTAAAGCAAATTTATGATTAAGAATATAAGAACACATCTGAAAAAACTAGTTCCTAACACAGTCGAAGTAATTATTGAGAGTGGAGTTTGATCAAGCTAATAGTGCCCTCTATTAAATACTAATTTAAGACTAATACGTATAATAATTCCAGAACTTGGTAGATATATTGACTGAAACTAAAGTAATTTACGTAATTGAAAAAAAAATATACTTACTATAAATAAAGCTAACATCCAATCTTATTATAAGGCCACTAATCCAATAACATTAAAACGACAAAGTCGATGCAAATAAAACAACGGTGGCATTGAATCAGAAGCGTTAAGTATCTTCAAAGGTATCGTATGAAAATATGACTTAAGCTAATAGAGATAAGGTATAATGTCTTGTCCTGACAAACTCTCCGAAAGAAGGATATATTTGGACCAACAAAACTTAAAAAGAGTTTTAATTTAATGTGTAAACATTCCCATACGGGTTGTAGTGCTGTAGCGTGTAAATAATCGGGCGCTTCAGTAACAAAAACATAAAATATATACAGATTATGACTATTAGCTTACAATATGCTGTCAGTGAGCTGTTTTTGGTCTTTTCACTTTTTTTTAAAGGTAGGAAGGATGTTTACGACACGTGAATGTTATGATTTAGTGTCAGTAATTATTAGTGAGTGTGAACACGTCCACTAAGGGTTGAGAATAGTAATACAAATATAATAACAAAGAGTGCCGAGTCTATTTTTAGTGTGCCGATGCGTTGATACTGTTTGTGTACTTAGCAGCTTCACGTGTTTAAGATTCTAGTTTTTATGGAGTTGGGAAGATTGAAAGGAGTTTGTCGGAATGAGTTTTGACGCCGACTCAATGTTGCAGTCACGTTCGTTCAGAACCTTATCTAACTTCTTTGTAATATTTATATACTTACTGCAGATTTTCAATCTTTCTCTATAGAATCCGTCGATCAGGATTTGTTTCGTAATGTTTGTGAAACTATCTATCAAGGGTATATCTGTCAGAAATATCTGGGGACTCCTTTGTGGGTGCTATTTGATCAGTGACACGGGCGGTGAGTGATGAATATTGCCAAGCAAATATACAAAAAGCAAAACTATACGTGGTGTTAGTTTCACTAGGGTTGGTCGGAGGAAAGAGTACGATGTGCAGAATCGTAACATGTTTGGTTTTATAAATATTTCGGGAACTAGGACTACGATTCGGACTGCGACCAATTGTATTGGATTTGCAGATGAAATTGTATGTATTTGATATACGAGTATTATACTGATTGACGGAATGATAAACGAAACATAGTAAGAAAATAATTTTATAAGTTACTTATACGCAATAGGCAATACCCACCCAATTTTCATGATTATTTATCTTGTACTTTAATTTAGAATTAGGTACTTATTATTTCTGTGCTTTCTTAAGTTCTAACGCTTGGCTTGTAGCTTAGTTCAATCTTGTATCGTGTTTATCTCATTATTCCATTAATTTTCGTAGATACTAAGTATTGAATAAGTTTCTACCCTCTAGGCCCCTCTGGTATGATACTCTCTCGACTTCGCACACCAGTATAAATCGTTCGGAAATCGTTCGGTAATAAATCGAACGCTTTTTAATGGCAGTTTATCGCAGTGAGCTTTGCGGTATTCAGATTACGGGTATGGCCTAAGTGGCGGCAAGGGAGCGGCACGTGCTCTCCTTATCTCTGTCCCTCGACACTTTCAATATTCGATTTCGTCGCGGGCACGATTGTGTTTAGCTTTTTTTGCTCCCAACTGTACTCGCCTGCACCCAAAATAAAATCAATTTTTATATGCGGCCTTTGAAGTTCATTCAGACTATTTATACTTTATAATTGTTCCGCGACGATGGCCAAATGTTCCGGAGATGACAGAAAAACTAAAGCTATTATGTTTTTTTGCTGTAATACCGTTGTTCATAAATAAAATTGGTCATCAAAATAACAAACCCTTTATCTGAGCACGGCAACGAACAAAAAACTGTCGCACGTACAATCGCACCCCAAAGCGTAACCGAAAACGAGTGTCACCACAATCCAAGCTAATGGAGTGTCTCATAATGACGGTTGCTGACATAAAAATAAATAGGCGAGACTCAGTTTCTGCGTAAGCCGATACTATGATAACAGCATCGCTCCCCCGATAATTGCCAAACTTGGCCGACGCCTCTGATGCGGTACCTAGTTGTAATGTAGTGCGGATTAGCTGGTACCAGTGTAATTGATCTTACTTCGCGCCGCCAATTAGTTCAGACTTGGAACTAGTGGCTACTGTCCATATATTTAATTTTAATGGTTTTCCTGGCAATTAAAATTGTTGTATGACAGGTCTATTTGTTTTAAGTAAGACCTACTAACTTATGGTGTACGTTGATTTTCATACTATTTTCTCTATTATCACCTCAACTATGAAGGGTTATAAGATTATACAAAATATTTAGGATTGTTTTATTCTTTTATTTTATTCTTACCATGTCATAAACTCAGGGGCTGCTTTTCCGTTTCCAACTGCATCTTTTCTATTTCACTTAGTCTTAGGAATTCTTCTAGACTTTGTATATATCCTTTTTTACCTTTATGACGTGGTTAATTGGGGGAAACTTAGGTTGATTCTTAATCAGGTTTAATAATGCACAAAATCTTCGCCTTTTATGACCCTTATTATTAGGTGATCAGGGTACACTTTTCTAGAAACTTGTTGTTAGTTTATCAGCAATGATACA
Source organism: Eremobia ochroleuca (assembly GCA_949629135.1). NCBI lineage: Eukaryota > Metazoa > Arthropoda > Insecta > Lepidoptera > Noctuidae > Eremobia > Eremobia ochroleuca. Next base: position 10,075,750 of record OX451390.1, on the reverse strand, counting down.
GTTCTTTTGTCCAAAGTAAAGCTTCAAGTAGAGTTAATGTTCTTTTTATTTTACTTTTGCTATATCTGGCCCAGTCCAACCCGCACTGGGCCCGCGTGCTAGTGGATTACAGCCCACTCCATCTCGAAGAGAGGAGTTCTGTGTCCCAGCAGTGGGGACATCATAGGCTGTTGATGTATATTTGTTCTGACTTATCGAAAGCTGATTTAAATTATTTCTAGATTATCGCCTCCTCTATTTTGTTTCCATTCTAACTTTGAAGGCTGAACCAGCTGCATAAAATGATTTATAAGATTTCTTAACCGAAAAGTTTACAATCATAGTTCCCAGAGAGATCGTTAGCTTAAACTACCACTTAGATTTTAAGAACTGCTAGCTATGTTTGTCGAATCCATGCTTATTTTCATACACACACAGTTTTACGCATTGGCACAATTCAGAATTACTCAGAAACACCAACTTTTTATCGTCACCACAAACTAATAGTAACTCTAATAAAGGTAAACAAAGTTTTAGGTCCGCAAGTACGCAATAGGCTTAAGGGCAAAGATTTAGGTGACAAACTTTATTGCGGCCAAGAAATACTGTTGTCTATTACGTGAACATAAATCACGGATGGGAAAACAATAAGCGTGAAATTGTGGAAACTGAGGCCGACGTGTTGCGGTATTAAATCTTAGGGGAGTGAAATAAATAAAAATAAATCTGTACCCTCCCCTCCCTCGCAGAAGTTGATTTATCTGATAAGTGTAGATAGCGCATGAGAAGCTCCCGTTGCTCACATTTAGTAGAATTTAATTAATGACCGTTTCAGTTATTGTTCTTTTGTTGCAGTTATGAGAATTTACTATGAGTACTGAATGATAAAGAACGAATCGTGTGTAAAAGTGGATTGATCGATTTCTTACCTGATTTTTATGCACGCTTTTTATTGGAGCATTTTTATCGATTAGCGTTGTAATTTTTTCACATGTCTGTGACTTTTATTGCAGTAATAGAATGTGTGATTTGTGTTGCTACACTTGACAAACTTGACTTATTACTTTTGTTGATCGTAACTGTAATTACACAACTATTATACAATTAACTGTGAATTATTTATGAACTCGGTCTATCGCAGTCCACCTACGTTCATTTATTTGAGGAAATAATATGTTCTATAATTTCTTGTAGTCGTCACGTCCTGAAAATGTGTCACTGACCGCGTAGCCAATATTTTTGCGCAAATAGTAACGCTACGAGAGTGCTACGACTTTGCTTTGAGAGTCAATATTTTTAGGGGGACACGTTTCAACGTTGCTCCATACAAGGTAATTGAAAACATACCTAAAGCCTCTTAGTACTAACCTTGTATCATGATCTCGAATAATGTGTGTTCTACTACTTTTCTGTTGCTGTAGACTGCGATAGGCTGAGTTAAGAAACCGGGGGGTTTCTGAAAGTCTGTTTCTCAATCTGCCGTCTAATCTCAAGCCGCTGTTCTGATTATTATTAACGAAAATTACAACAGCCTATCACATATATTGCTTTATTAACACGTAGAATTAATAGTGATGATGACACACATATAGCATATGAACAAAGTGCTGATATCATCAAAAAAAATTATGTTACATTTAAATTGCTTCGTAGTCTTTTAGGCTAGATTGTAATTAATTATTAAGAATAAAAAGTATGTACTTAGTTCAAAAGAACTATTATAAAAAAAAGTATATAATAGTTCTTTTCTTCTGTTGTTTATAATAAGTTCATTTGACAGCTGAAGAAAATGCTTCAAATCAAAAATATTTATTTGCTAGAATATGGTACATAAGGTGTTATAGTAATTTAGTTTCAGCATATCCTGCCATAACCTGGCGTGCAAATGTGCTTATGCCACTAAGTCCGCCTCTGCACTTTTATGTGCTTAAAGTATTAAATAAATAAATAAACAGCCTTTCAGAACCCCAATTTCTGTAATACATTTACATTTAACGTGTCTCCGTTGCAATCTTTCATAGGTAAAGTGTAGCATCTTAAACGGCAGTAACGTGCTACTATGTCCGCAGCTCCAGACCGGGCCGACCACCGAAGCGTGCGTCAGGAGTAGGACTGTCACTCGCAGCCACGCAGTTCCCGGGTCACCCCTTCAAGAAGCACCGCCTCGAGAACGGCGAGTACTCGCCTTATGAAAACGGACATATGAGTGGTAAGTACTACTTAATATATATATTTAAGATACCTAAGTAAGAAGCTTAGACTTTTTTGAAGTGCAATTGGGGTGATCGTAGGTATGTACCTGTAGACTGAAACTGTCCAATAATAATGAAGGTTTTGGCACTATGTGGATGCGTTTTCAATTAAGTATAGGATGGACTTCGTTTTAGTGTTCTCGTTCAATGAAACATATGATGTAGCCTCCATTTTATTTTGATATTATATATCTTAATCTTAGGTATTTGTTTTGAAGAGTTAGAAAAAGTTCAAAAGTTAATTCATGTAATATTGTCTAAAAATGTAGTCTTAATTTAAGACCTACTTATGAAACCGTGCCTATAGAACAGGCTAGTTAGATAGATTGTTATATGGGACACTTTTGAGGGAGCATAGCTAACAGGATATGATATCACCAAGATTACGAAATGATATGAAAACAATACGACTAAATTCCCACCATAACAAATGCGCCTGTGTATCCCAGTGATGCCTTAAAATGCGAATTAAACACAAAGTTATTAACCCAAAGATTAATCTCAACTTAATCTGGCTTTGTAATATAAATCAAAACAAACGGTACCATGACATGTGATAACATCAAAATCGGGTTTGTGTAAGCTCCGGATAGGCGCCGGATATGAATCCCCGTCTTCTCGGGAGGTATGCCTCCTCATTTCGTATACAAATTACACAAATACAAAATTATCCCAACACAAACGGAGAAAAGGGAATAAAGTGATTAAATAGAGCTCAGCGCAAGACGGCTAGCAATCAATCATTTTTGTCGCTTACGGCTTTGTTGATACTGCCACTTTCCATCTCTTTTTGTCGTGTGCATTAGGCAAATTTTGTCTCGCTTCAGCATGAAGTGTCGTGCCAGACAAGGGAGCAATTACATTCGTGATCTTGCATAAGCGGCACTTGCTTATCGCGCACTGCCGCATTTGACTTTGAGTGTAGTTTGTTCGCTTTTTTCCCGAAATTTGCAATTCGAAACACTCTCATAGCTGAAATAAGCATTGCTTTGTTTTGCGCTTATTGCATATCCATTCCATAAAAAAGTCACATTTTTTGTTGAACACGCGACCCTCGTTCGTTCGTATTCTCGTATCATTTCTTGTTATTGTGTTTCGTATCCTATCTATGCTTAGTTAGTTTTAATTATTTTACAATTAGTGGGAAGATGGATGGCTCTCGCAAGGGGTTTGATTTGAGATTCGAAGCTCACGATACTTATGTCTGTATAGTTGGATAGGTTTACGAGATCCTTAACTGGTTTTGATACTTTTGGGATTATTTGGTTAGTCCAAATTAAATCATACGTTTCAAAAGCTCATTCGTGGGATGTTATATGTGTAATGTTACTTAAGTTGTTTTCATTTATAACACTGGGCAAGCTATCTTGGACATTACTAATATCGGTGAGGGAAAAACACCGTGCGAAAATTTGGGCTTAGGTAATATGGGCCGGTCCGCAACTCCACGTTAAGGCGCGTATTTTGCGTACGGAAAATTTGGACTTATAGTTAGTATAAGTCTGAAATGGACAACCAGTCTTGACCAAGAGTCAATGATCAATGCTTGTGCCTTCTCTTTATAACACCTCTTCTCGGCCTTTTGCCCTACAGTGGGACAATATTAGGCTGGCATTATTATTATAACCAGTTCTATCTCACTTATCTATATACGTACATATAATAAATCTGTAGACGAGGCGTTTCTGTATATTGAAAATAATTCCAAAAAAAAGTAGTAGTAGGTAGTTGGGGTGTTAACGGATAACCAATAGATGCCTTTTCATCAATTTTTGGAATACTTGTCTGTTTGGATGTGTGAGATTTTACGTGAACAGGGAGTACGTAATAAGTATTAAACCAATATGGTTAACTTTTATACTCAAATATAGTGTAGAACTCGGAGTAGTGATTAGTTTTTGTTTCATCGCAATTGCTGTAATCTATCAAAATATATAATCAATTTAAAGTATTCTAGAACAACTTTACATACGTATGTGGAAACACGTAACGACATCTATTGGTGCGATATAGTACTAACGAAAACATTGTGTTATTTATATTAGTAATATTATTATGTGAATAATCACGTCATAAAGGCTTACCTTATATTAATGATGAAATAACACATACACTTGTATCTGTGTCATTTAAAAAAGTTATGGTTTTAGTAAGTCAGAGTTAGGAACGAATTAAGTGATTTGGCTTCATTTATATTTAAGTCTTTCTTCATAATTCAATGAAATGTTAACCTATTTCTTTATAAATTCTATGTCCAGAAAATATATGCTTTACTAGTATTCATCATAGACATACTCAAGATTTAGTTTATACTAAATGGATTTTGAAATTTGAAAAGTAAACTTAAGCAGCCCTGAAGACCGTATTTGAAAAAGTATATTGAATTCTAGAACGAATTTATAAATACACTCTTTAACAAAGTTTATCTTGCCCAAATCAAAGGTAAGATATTTTATAGACATAATCATGGCTGTTTGGTCAGATAATGAACCTCGTCCAGGTGCTTTCATTTTTATTTATTCTCAAAAATCAAAGTGACACTTCGTCGCATTGACATTATGAACCCCGAATACGCAGTGACTGCAGTCGAAAGGGCTGTGGGAGAGAACCCCAGGTAACGCTTCCCACCAGGCAAGATTGGAAGATTCTTCCTTTTCAATGAAGGAGTGGTAATTACACCTTTTCCAAGCGACATGTTATTTTTCTGACATCCACGCGAACGAAGTTGCGGGCAAAGCTAGTCGCAAATATAAATTAAAAGTCACTTTCATAGAAAAATAAAACAAAGTCTGTCAAACAAATTATAATTTTGTTACGTAATTCTCCATCACCCATAATATTAAAGCCATTCTAATTAAATTCGTGCGTGTATCAAGTTTCCATGTACCATATCTGTGTACGGGCTCCGGCGTTAAGCCAATATTATTTTGACGAGTCGTTGACAGTGGTTTACAGTTGATGAAACAAACGCACACACACACAATCAGTCCTAGGAAGGTGCACTCACACAGGTGCCTCCTAGTCTGTGCACGCCACACACGTATCTGAGGGGTGTCACTGTCTGAGTGAGTAAGTGAGTGAGGAGGCGGGTGGCCCATTTTCACCCCGTGAAATAATAGGATACGAAAACATCGGAGGCAGAATATAATCCTCCTGCGAAGGTTGAACGGAATGGAAATAGGAATACGAAATGCGCGAAAGGGATGTGTCGGCCCACGTGCTCGTTGAAAGGGTTACCCACCGATGTTTATCTTAAGGCGCTAAATCTAAACGGTTGTTCATTCTGCGTTACGACTCTGATTTGCGATAAAGGTCTCAAGTAATGTATTTTTATAGAGTCATTTGATTACAGTTCATCCTGTATGCTACATTTACAAGTCATAATTTAGCTCTTGGACGTGCAAATTATTACAAAACTTTATCAGTTCGACATGGTCTGGAGATCATAAAAATTATCGTAGAGTAAGGATTTAAGGTTATTTAATGTTGCGGCAGTAAAGATACTTGGTATTGATTTAAGCAATAGAAAAATAAATGAGGTGAATGAAGGAAGTGGCAACCCTAATATTTTAGAAAGTGCCATGAAAATGATGTGTTGATAATAATTAAAGGTTCGGTACGGTGTCGCCGTGAGTCGGATACAGCGGAGGGGTAATGTAAGGCATTATAACATTACTCGCTGGGGCACAAAGCTTTACGTTCTGATTGAATTCTGCGACTGAAATTAAGGAAGGATTTGCCTGTTTATGTTAAGGGAAGAAGGGATCAGTCAATTTACGGATCTCTTGTTCACGCCTTTGTTTGTTGCATTGTAACTTGTGTTGGTGTTAATATGATTATTATAATAATGATAGATGGATGTCGGTAATTACATTTATTATATTATATAGCTCGTATTTAGGATTGGTACGTTACTGTTTGGTTCTGAAAGGATTTGACATCTTCTCATAGATGTTTGTGTTGCAATGTTGTAACTTTGTAAGTAAGTAAAAATAAATTTTTTACGTCACGTAACTTAGATTTTGCAGTTTCATTATGGGTCGAACTCATACCGCACCCGTTGCACCAGTTTTTACCACTTTCTATGCAATTAACAACTAACATAGTTATGCTAATAAGCAAAGTTAATTGTTTGGAATCATTGGATAATTTTCATTTAATAAGTTTGTAGTGGAATATGAATTTAATTAAAGAGGTACTGACAACAACTTTTAATCGCCTTGTTATATATTCTAACGCTTCTACGTGTCCATTTGTAAAAACTCACACACTGACAGACGATGATTATCTAAGTCGCGTTTTTTACTACGCAGAACGTTATTGCACATTTATCTGATCGCAAAAAGCGCATATTCTCCACAATCACTGAATCGAAAGCTTATTTTTTCCATTTCCGTATCGATCGCTGGCAAGAAAGTACGGTAAACGCTGCCAGAGTCGGCAATCATAGCAATTTCTTGCTATCCACGGCTGCGTTTACAATTTTTAATGGTTAAAACATCAACTGGCAATTGGAAGTAATCAAACAAATTGCCGTTGCCCCTTATAAGGAAATCGTAATAATAAACGCGGTGGCAGCAATAATTAAACGCCGAAGCGATGCGAGACGATCGAGAAGTGTTAGCTGTTTACGACAAGTGCGTATACTAAGTAGCCATATAGTGATTTGAACATCGGCAGTATAACAGTGAGAATTTATACTCCGAATATGCATTTATACAAGACACATTTAATTCCAGTGAACAACATGGACGGCACGTTTGGCGCAGTGGTTAAGCGATTGACTGCTGCGCTGCGTGTCGCGGGTTCGATTCCCGCAAGGAACAAATATTTGTATGACCTACAAGTAGTTTTTCCGGGTCTGGCTGTTTGTATATGTGAGTTTTAAATGTTTGTAAACGCACCCACAACACAGGAGAAATACCTAGTGTGGGGCAACGATTAAAAAAAAAACATGTACAGCAACATAAAGTTTATGCACTTACGCCGTAATTGTAAATAAGGCATTGAATAACTTTAAACTACTTACAGAAATACGAGAAAAAGAACTTCTTGTCGTAACAATTTCCCTTAATTATGTACACAGTTGTGGCCTGTAAATCATGGTGACAAGTATCCAAGTTTTTACTATTTTTATAACTAAAAATAATTTTGCATAGTTGAGCCACTTTTGAATAAAAGCCCGCAAGTTTTTACAACGGTCTCGTAGATCGCCTCGAGGGTATTTTTATTTCGAAGTAAGTATGTAGATAATCGAGTCCGCAATAACTGTTACCTACCACATAGCAACGTCATCATCTGCCTAGCCTTTTCACAACTATGTTGGGGTCGGCTTCCAGTCTAACCGGATGCAGCTGAATACCAGTATTTTATATGGAGCGACTGCCTATCTGACCTCCACAACCCAGGTACTGGGTAATACGATACCCCTTGGTAGGACTGGTTGTTAGACTTTTGGGCTACTGACGACCCGTAACGACTGTCAAAGATCCACGAATTACAGCCGGGACCAACAGCTTAACGTGCTTTCCGAGGCACGGAGGGGTCTTGGTATGTGAAGATGGTCACCCATCCACGGACCAACCGCGGCAAGCGTAGCTTAACCTGATCAATTGACCCGTGCGGCTGTTATTACTTAGCCACAAGCCCTCAAACACATAGCAACGTAAGTTACATTAATTACTTAATTGAGAATACTTCGGTAATTATTCGAATGTGTTAGCGGGAACTACAGAAGAAGTTTCCTTATTTTCTTAGTAGTTGGTCGGAATTACTCACATGCACAAGACCGAGGCTAAATAGTCTTTGGTATTCATTGACGGCTTACTAAATACTAATACGCAGCTCTTGAACGCAAATAGAGAAATGGACATCGAAGCTCAACCAACAAACATGAGCTACGAAATGTAATCGCATCAATAAATAACCCCATTACATTAGTCTTCGTTGCAGGATATTTCAATAAAAATTAAGATATTAACATTTTAATTAAAACAGTCGTTATTGCGCCGTTTGTTGAATGGGAGCATCACTTGTTGCAACCCTGTATGTAAATGAGTGTGAAAAGTGAGGTCGTTTGTGTCCACCTGCGCTTAGGCACGTGCGTCTGCGCAGGCAGTTGTTGATTACGGTCACCAATCAGCATAGCCGATTAAATCGATTATCGACTTTCAATTTCAATTATTCACAATAAACATCGATTTTACAGCCTGCGTGCGCGCAAGACGTCCTGCGATTTGTTAAATAAACATTTAGCGTTTTCTAATAATTGTTAGGAAAGTTGTGATTGCTGGATTGTGTAATGAAAGATCTGCAATGACAACATTCACATTAATTTCCTTCAAAACTTTATAACATTGCTACGCAACTATAAGTACAAACGAAGGTCGGATCATAACTAGCGTTGAAAATAACATGTAAAATACATGTATCTTTCAAACGCCCCTATATTTTTCAATAAAAGATGCAATGGTGTTGAGTATAGTACAGACGCCAGCACATCAAGCTACTACAATCTGTCAGATTTCTCTAATAGATTTTCAACTTTATCGCTAAAGCATACGGTTCAAAGTTGATTGAGAAAATGCGACAGTTTCGGGTAGCTTGATGTGCTGGCGTCTGTACATTATTGTTCAATTAATATGTATTAATAAGCAAGATTTTTTCCCTTTGATTGATAAATATGAAAAATACGTGTATGATTGTATTTTTCAGACAAACGCTAGTTTTTTTTTTTTTTTCGAAAATTACATTTATTGTTTTGTAGGAAAGATACAAAGTTTCGACGAAAATAAAATGTATCTTTCGCAATTTGTAACGCTAATCATAACACCAACAGCAGGTACCATTCCATGCGTTTCATATAAACCACTGCGAAATGGTTAAAGCAAATATGCATAAGGTAAAATTCACAACAGGTAGACAGGTATCCCGTTCTTTGCACTGTGTGTCGCTGCCGATATTTCGAATTCCAAACATTGGATTCGCGCGTGGAATTATACGAATTCCCTCCCTCACTGTGTATTGCTAGCTATGCCATCCTCAAATGGGAACAGGGACCGATAGATCTTACAACTGAATGCGTAATAGATAAATTAATAACAGGTGGCCCATCACTTTAGTTTTATTCATTAGCCTTAGGGACTGTCACTATCTTATGCAGCTTAGGATTACCTCTAGCCCAAGAATTATACAACAGTCCTTAGCAAACGGCTGAAAACTAGTTTACGATTCTTTGTTTGTTACTCCAGATAATAGTTATGGCAAAAAATTGCCACGAGCGGTTATACACTAGTCAAATGATTCCATAATAAAATTATCGGTGTTATTGACCGCATCTTACGCACACATCTTGATACTATTGACTGCTCTTACACCGTATGTTGCACTGATGTAATTTACAATATTATGTACAGCGATAATAACATTAACTAACGCATGTTTTTTCATCCGCCATCATAGTAATAGAGGTTTCTTGTGAGTGCGTCACAAGAAATGTTTGCGTCGCGAGACAATTTCCATATATGCGTCCCGTAATTCCGCTGTACGCAGTGTTTAATTCCCATCGTTTTGTGTCGTGTGCAACGGCGCTTACAATTAAAATGTCGTTCTACTAGCCACTTATGACATTGCTCACACCTTGGAGTCATCGTGGCGGATTCAAGTTTTTTGTCCGGGGAAAAGCATAGCAAAGGAATTTCTTTTAATTAGCAATACCGGTGTTTTGTAAGTGTCTGCTCGCCGCATTCTGAACATATTCAGTTGTTTGTTGACGTCCGTTTTATATTGTTTTCTGTTTAATTAATAAAATGATCTCTCGCGTTTCGAAAACTTATTAAATTCAAATTCTAGAAATGTCAAAATTTATGTGATTGGATGTACTTTCTGGTATCGTTAACGATGTTAGATAGATAAACATTTTTTGTCCGTAATTTCGATTAGTTCTTTGAATATTTTAGTAGAAACGTCCTTGGTCACGATTCGATGCTCGACCAATCACACCGATAATTATTATGTTAATACGATTGATTTATAACCACTTATCAACAAGTCTATACGGTTTCGCCCGGAGCACGATCGACGTTCGTATTCGAGCGCATTGTCGATCAATCGACTCGATTCAAAATTACATGTTTCTCTCTTCCGTAACTCAAGTCCGTTTGTTATTAAATTGACGACACGAAATAACACCTATTAACTGCGAAAAGGCCGAGTGTCATACACGACAAAGATTAATTTGACAATTAAATGTTTTTTTTTATTACCTTGCTTGAAAATGGAACTGCAGAGTTGTCGTGTTGCCAGTTTTTTCTTAGTGGCGACAGCTCGTGGCAATTTCTGATATTTAACAAATTAGAGTGAATGTGCGCGAATGCACCTGTTAATTGCGATTATTATAAACAAGAAGTGTTTTTATTAATAACGTAAAGTTGAAATTATTAAGGTTTAGTGTGACAGTTTACAAGAATCTAACTTCGGATCCGTATTTTTTTGTTATGCAATAAATATTTTAATTAAAGGTTTGCGCATTCGTATATTAATAGTTTATTATTACACTGTTAATTAGAGTTTTACCCAAGAATGTCAGTTTGTAAAATATTACTAGTAGATTAAGTATTATTGCTACTGTTGGCATATACACTCGCGAGCAATAAATCAGGGTCACATAAAGATACCTGACAGTCTCGGAAACTGAGAATGAAATAAATTGTGTTTAATAGACAGTCAAATGTTCCTTAAACGTGTGTCACTTTGTATTATATTAATTCGTAGTTCCATTTACAAAAGTTCCATTTTTTTTTCTTTGCTCTTTTTTGATAGCATAACTTTACAGTAACTAAGAAGTACTACTACTTACATACATACTATTACTTTCATTTAAAGAACATTTAATTGTCTATTAAACATCATTTATTTCACTAAGGGCTCATTTTTCCATCGCCAGATAACTTTTATTCGAGGAATAAAATTGTCGTTTAAAAGTTTTGTATGAAATAACTGTCAAATTTTTAAATTATGCCTCGAATGAAGTTATCAGATGTTTAAAAAATCAGCCCTAATATACCATTCTTAGTTTCCGAGACTTTCAGGTATCTTTATGTGACCCTAATTCGTTGCTCTAGAGTGTATTTCATTTTTAATAGTATCACTATAACTTCAAAAGCGAAACGTACTCTGGTAATAACAGCTGCTACCAAAACCACTGACAGATAATCTCTCTTTTGTGTGTTATTAATAAAAATATGGATGGATATTTCAGTATCTTTGCTACTTATTATGTAACAATGGTGTAGCTCCTTTTGTTAACATTCACGGATGAGTTGATCCTTTTTGTAACGTTTTTAACAAATCACATTCACAAACGGATATATTGTAGTCCTTGTAATTTTATTTGAGTTACAAATAGTTAGTTCCTAACTGATACTTTTTAAAGAACAAATTCTAATGCTTGCTCAGTTATTAGAATTAAAATGGAGAAGGTTTAATAAATAGTCCCGCTGATTAAAGACATTGAGTAGATACTTGAGAGCTCAGGTAGTTACAATATTCTAATTAAATAGGCATTATATTCAGGATGTTATGTTATGTCCATTACCTACAGCCATCAAAAGCTTTACAATATTCATACGTTAAGCAGCTCATTACGAAAACCATCAGAACTTGAAAACATAACTCTACTACTACGTTTTTAATTCTGACGAGTTACTTTTACAATTTTTACATATTGTTTGCTTTGAATTTGTTACACAACGAACCACAATAACACAAGAAAATATTAAAAAATATTCAACAAAGAAATAATATTTTGATAAGTATATTCATTACAGCCTATTTCTATTTCTAATTCCAAACATAATAACACGTATGACACATCGTTATCCTCGCGTGCATTTATCCCGGATAAAACTGTATCCCGGTCAATTTACGAGTAATTAAGCCTGACCCTCTTTCACATCGGGGGAGGAACTTTTATTTGGATCGTTGAAATAGTCCGGAATCGCCGCTAAACTCCCATCCTATTGGCTGGTAACGCGTAAAGATTTTCCCGGTTTCCCGGGAACTTGATTAATGTGTTCGTATGGTGTGAACCGCTGAATTTTCTTTTTATTGCTATTTATATTTGAACGTAGGTCGGGATTAGTAGTTAGTAGGTAGTGTACATTGCTTTTATTGTAGCGTATTATTCAATTAAACTTTTTCTGTTTATCTAAGTTGAAAGCATTAAAAAGCAAATGTGATTGTACTTTTCTCTTTTGTAACGTGGCTTTGGAATAGGTATAAGTAAAGGAAAGGTCAGAACTATAGTTTTGTGATAAAAAAGTTACAATAACATGTCAAAATATGTCTTACATATCTATTTTAAAGATAAAGTCATTTAAGTGTAGACACTAATTGCAAAGAATCATGAGTTCTAGTCTCGACTGTCAAAGCACTCATACCAAAACGTCAAACATAGCTAAATGACAATACCTGTAGATACGAAACTACGTTTAATATTTCTAAAGGATGAACGTCTTTGCAGACGGACTATAACTTCTCAAATTGCGTTCGTAAGTAAGGGACGCGGATTAGCGTGTGCTAGGGCAAATATTTTATTACAGTCCAAATCTCCAGCCCTCAACGTTTTATTGTTCATAAGGCTCGTCCGAGCCAAATGAAAGAGTTTATGGCAAGACATAAGTCGGTCGGTGTTGCCAATGTAGGGGAGTCTGTCTCATTATAAGCTTAAATGAAATAACTTATTACCTCGGAATTGTTAAAATTAAATAATAATAATACCCATGTGTATTAAATAATATTTGAATGTCCCAATTCTTTATGGTCTATAAATGTAATAAAAATAGATAAACAATATTATAATATCGTTACAAACGCATAATTTTTATCACATTAGAAAAATTGTGACAAGCCTTCATATTAAATTAGCATAGAGCAATAAATAACTTGCCATTTTTCTACGCTGGCACCTGGCAACCCAGTCTATCGGTCGGTGTTGTTGACTCACGATATTGACCGTTCGCATTTTGTCGGCGATGGTGTATTACTGTTATTGATTGTACTCGGCGCGTGACTTGTGTAGGCGATTGTACTTCGACTGATAAACAAGTTGTAAGACTTGTGTATAGAAGTGTCCGGCCAGACGCGTCAATCACTTTGTGTTACAATCGTAAACGCTCTTTCATTAGTGGGTACTAGTGGGTAATCCAAATGTCAGTGAATGTATGAAAGTTCTTTTGTTGGTACAGTTAAGGTGGTTTGAATACACAAAATGTGTAGGTATTGCCAATTAATGACTTGGTTTTAAATTAAATGGTTAATTTGTGTAAAAATGTATAGAGACTTAATTTTTACGGTTCCGTGCTCAAAGGGTGCCAACGGGACCCTATTACTAAGCCTCCGCTATCCGTCTGTCCGTCCGCCTGTCTGTCGGCGGGCTGTATCTCATAAACCGTAATAGGTAGATGGTTGAAGTTTTCACAGTGTGTATTTCTATTGCTACTATAACAACAAATAATAAAAATAAAATAAAGTTAAACAATAAAGATGGTCTCTATACAAGAAACGTGTTTTTTCCGTCGTTGTTTGCCTTGTGGTACGGAACCCTTCGTGTGCGAGTCCGACTCGTACGTGGCCGTTTTTCATGTTTGATATGTGTGTGTGTGTGTGTGTGTTGGTGTGTTTGACTATACTTATACGCCTTTTTATAATATTTTTACAAATACCAATCTTTATGATGTGACCTCCCCATACTTGCATTTCCATACAATTTAATGTGTCTGTTTATCAAAGTTATGTGTCGGTTATCGGGAAATCTTTGATAGTTTTATACTCAGGCTGTAAATAATAAGCATACGTTTTATGAGGGCTAATAATACAAACCGCGATTATTCACCGACGAGCAACGTGCGCTAACGAAGCAAAAACCAAGCTTTTGAGTGTTCCCTGTAACGTTGTAACGCAAGTGCTAATTATAATATCTGTCAAAGTCGCAAGCGCAATTCCGAATGCTATTTCAGAAATTATACCAAGGTGTTGCCAGTACAATTAATTTATTGCCTAGTAAACCGATAAGAGTTTGACAGACAGTGTATCAGCGCTGGAAGCAAGTGTTTCAATTTAAAACTTTGTTTCACTTGAAGCCAGTTGAAGCGTCAACTCGAGCGATTTATCGTGCAAACGCGCGGTCCGTTATTTTGGCCAATCGCATATGCCATTGGTATACTGACCGTACAATTATGTATTTATTGTAAACGCTACGATTGCCGGCTGACTGTAATTTGCTTTTAATTCGCCCTCTTTCGTATCATTTTCGAGTTTCTTCGTTTTGCCGACCGCTCCAAGATTTGTTGTATTCCATAACACTTTGTTAGTCTGAAGCTCGGAGTTAGTCGTTTTGTTGATTCATTGGCGTTTTGTTCGTTTAGTTTAGTACATTGTGTTTGTAATCGCGTCTTATGAAGTCAAGGTTTTATTAACATTTATCGAAGAGGAATCACAAATCCTACATTGTATTACATTTATTACCCTCGTATTTACTCTCTGCGACTTAATGCATCCAATAATTTATTCCTTTCACATGATTTACAGGCCATTACGGTAATGTTAAGGTTTCCAGTTAAAACCACCGAGTTATAAAGTCTAGGAGGCTACGTTTACGATAGATGTTATTTTACGACAGCAACAAAACTTTAATAAAGCTTTCCTTTTATTTTAGTGTACAAAGTGCCTGCTCCATGTATTCTTGTGTGCGGAATAGGGTGTGTTCCCAGCCTAACGTATCTGTTAAATTAATATCAATAGCTTGTCATATTTGTTTGACCGAAGGAATATTATCTTAAATGATAAATGATAAATGATAAATGATTTATTTTCTGTAAGTAGGTTTGTACAAACACTTTTACATGTCAATCATATTTTTTAAACTAGATGAGGTCGGCGTTTCCTATCTGACTACTCTGAGAAGAAAGGCCGAAACAAACTCAGAGGTCACAGTCTCTTTTAAAGTCCAGACATAATCTTGGTCAGATCATGTGAAGACCATGCAGATTGGTGTCTGAAATGGTCTTTTGAGTAAAGAACCACACAGATTGAGCGGACCTGTCCAGTCAGTGCACGCATTTGTCAAAAATTGTGTAGCTCAACTCAGAACTTGAGGAGCCTTACGATTCGACGAACAATACCAATGAAAGGACATTTGGGTAGGCCGCATAAATTACTCAAACTGCCAGACCATGATTAAAACTAACTAAGAAGGAAAAAAGAAAAAAGAAATGACCCACATAGTCTTCATACTCACAATAATAATAATAAAAATAAGATACTATACAAAGTAAATATCCATGTCATTGTTTATATAAAATTGTATATAAAAATCCGGACATCATCTTTGATCTTTGAGGACCATGTAGATTGGTGTCTGAAGTGGTATTTTGAGGGAAGAACCACACAGATTGAGTGGACCTGTGCAGTCAGTGCACGCATTCGTCAGTAACCGTGCAGCTCAACTCAGAACTTAAGGAGCTCAACGATTCGACGAGCAATACCAAGGACAGAACATTTGTGTAGACCGCATAAACCACTCAAACTGCCAGACCATGATTAAAACGGAAACAATGACCCACATAGTCCTCACATTCACAATAATTAAAATAATATAAGACTTTAAACAGTAAATGTTCATGTCATGTCATAAATAGATATTAAGAAAGAAAAAAAATAACAAAAGTGTAAATCAGCAAAATAAAAAATAAACAACATTCACTGTCTAGACCTATTGGAGCAGCTCAATCCCAAGCGTTTTTGTCCTCAATATAGTCTTTTACAGTATAATAGGCTTTGTGGCATAGTTTTAGCTTTATAAAAGATTTGAATTTATTAATGCTTAGTTCTTGAATGTGGCTAGGAAGTTTATTATAAAAACGTATACATTGGCATCTAAACGAGCCACCTATTTTCTTGAGCCTTGTTGTAGGAACAACAAATTTATGTTTGTTCCTAGTATTTATATTATGGATATCACTGTATTTCTTAAACAGATTAATATTTTTATGTGCATACAAAAGATTATCATAAATGTACTGAGAAGGCACAGTCATTATATTAATCTCTTTAAATTTGTCTCTGAGGGAGTGTCTGGGACTTAATTTATAAATGGAACGAATTGCCCTTTTTTGTAAAATAAAAATTATCTGAATTTCGGCGGCATTTCCCCACAACAGAATACCGTATGACATCACACTATGAAAATAACTAAAGTAAACTAAACGGGCTGTCTCTAAATCAGTTAAGTCACGAATTTTCCTAACGGCGTATGCTGCAGAGCTAAGCTTTTTTGACAATTTATCTATATGGGGGCCCCATTGAAGCTTGGCATCCAAAGTTATGCCTAAGAATACTGTGGTATTTTCGGGTTTTAACTCTTCACCCTTTATGAGAACACTAGTTTCTACTTGTCTAACATTTGGTATCGTAAACTTAATACATTTGGTTTTTTTTTCGTTAAGAAGTAAATTATTAACATTAAACCAGTTAACTACTTTTGCGAGGGCACTATTTATACTGTCAGTAACCAGCTGTTGACGTTTGAGTTTAAATAAAAGTGAAGTGTCATCTGCAAACAAAACTATATCATGTTCATCCTTTATGAGGTAAGGCAAGTCATTGATATAAACAATAAATAAAAATGGTCCAAGTATTGAGCCCTGTGGGACCCCCATTCTTACTACAGATCCGGGTGACCTTTTCCCGTTAACATCAACTCTCTGAATCCTATCACTTAAGTAAGAAGTGAGAAGATCCAGAGAGGCGTTCCGGATTCCGTAGTGGTGAAGTTTCCTGATTAAGGTTTCATGAAGAACACAATCGAATGCCTTGGACAAATCACAAAAGATGCCCAAAGCATCGCATTTGTCCTCCCATGCATTATAAATATGTCCTAAAAGTTCAACTCCGGCATCGGTAGTTGAACGACCCCTTGTAAAACCGAACTGTTTATTATTCAGTAATTTATTGTTATTGAAAAATCTTTGCAATTGATTTAAAATAAGTTTTTCATAAATTTTACTAAAGGTGGGTAGTACGGAAATAGGTCTATAATTAGTAGGGTCTGATGTACTACCTGATTTAAACAACGGTATTATTTTACTGTGTTTCATAAGATCAGGAAACTCACCACATTGAATACAATTATTAAATATAACAGCTAAAGTAGGTGCTACAATGTTTATAATTGTCTTAGCAACATCCACAGAATTACCCCATAGATCTGCAGTCTTTTTTACATTTAACATGTGAAAAGTTTTAATTATATCTGTACAAGTGACAAATTCGAAGTGAAATTCCGAATCACAAACTGGAACGTTTTCCTTAAGTAAAGACTCTGCAGCAGTGGGTGAGGAGCTTAGAGATTTAGTGGTTGACACAGGAATCTCTGCAAAGAAATTTTCAAAGGCCGCGGCAACCTGGGAATCTGATCTAATTACATTGTCATCAATAGCAAGGCTGTAGTCACTACTTCGGTTGCATGACCTTCCTGTTTCGCTATTAATGACATTCCAAGTCATTTTAATAATGTTATTACTATTTTTAATTTTTGGACTCAAATAACGTGACTTGGCCATACTACAGACTGTTTTAAATATTTTAGAATAATTTTTAACATATAAATTAAATTCAGCAGTGTTTATACAAATTCGTTCATCATATAATTCATAAAGTCTTTTTCTACTTTTATGTATACCAATGGTGGCCCAGTCACTGAAGGAAGCGTTACTATTGACTGATAATGTCTTTGGAATGAATGTTTTATCAAATTGTGTGCAATACATATTAAAAAAATCATTATATTGTTTGTTAGGGTCATCATTAGTCAACAGAAGTGGTAATTTACTTAAGAGTTTAGTTTTAAATGTTTCTAAGCGTTTAGTTGTTTTTGGGTTAACAGTGATATCTTTTTTAATAACTTTTTTGTTTTGATTTGTAATAGTGATCAGCTGTCCGCAATGATCTGAGTCTATTAAATTAATCATTTCTTTGTGGTTTGGTATAATATCTGTATAAATGTTATCTAGGCATGTGGCACTAGTAGGAGTTATTCTAGAGGGCTCCAAAAATAGGTTAACAAGATTGTATGACTGAAACAAACTTATGATTTTAGTACTTAACCCAGAATTTTCTAACAAATTAACATTGAAATCACCGCAAGTGATGATGGACTTGTTTGTATTACAGATTTTGTGCAACACTTCATCCATAACCTTTTCAAAACAATCATACAATCCTGAAGGAGGTCTGTATACACTTAATATAATGAACTGCTCCAATTCTATACAGGCTATTTCAATTGTCCGCTCAACAGAGAGGCTCACAATGTCCTTATCACATATATCTCGATATTCTTTCGCAGGGTATATTTATTTAGCAAAATATAAATTATACGTGGCACTCACGACAGTCCACATGTAAGTTTTGCCAATCGTTTAATGTTATCGGTAATTATAATTAAAATAAAAAAACACGTTTCAAGAGCTGGTATTAACTTATTAATACATTTTTTTGTTTCATTTTATAAGTATTTAAGGACATTGATAGTTAGTTTTAATTATATGCTGTTTTATTTAAATTGAACTTGGAAACGCGAGACGACGGACGATTTAGGATGTGTGTGCGTAAGAATGTGAAATTGACGATTTGCAAGCATTAATAAATGGGTTGTTAAAAGATATTTGAGTATCTGAATATATTAGTGTATTTAAAATTGTTCAATAATGAGTACCTCAACGATATTATATAAGCGCCAGGGAAGAATACAATGTCAGTGTTGGCACTCGCTTCTTTAACTTTACGGCCAATCATTTATACCCGGCTCGTTTGGTCATTTTGTAATCTGTCTGCAATAAAACTCAACGGTTATTATGCCTGTTCCATTATCTCGAAACTTGCCAATGTTGCCTCCTTTGTTATGATTAAAAAATTCGAACGATTCCAAATGAATTTATACTACCTTCATCTGTTTTTCCTTCAATAAAGTTTAATCCACTACTATAAAAATCAAAACAAACAGCTAAACACCTGAAATTTGATTTTTTATATCAGAGAGTGCGTCCCTAAAGTTTTTGCGGTTATGATTGCCTTTAATCCAACCTCCTTTAAACACATAAGTGATATAATTGGGGTCCCGATTCTATCGATTCTAATTCGAAATAATGGCCAGTAATTTGGTACGACCATTTGTCGAGGACAGTCGATATTCGATCAATAAATCGATGTGTATCGATATAATAGCGGTTTAGAATCGACGTTTCATTTCTTTAAATGCCCTGATCAGTGGATTCACTTAATAATAGTCATAATGTTAAACGATGAACATTTTTGTCGGTTATTGAGCAACAATTTGTGAGGGACCACTTTTGTATTTTTTGTGGTGTCCACAAATATCGTTGAGGTGGAGTCAGGGACGGTCATTTCAAGTAAGACAGTTTTCTGGATCTCAAACTTTAACTTCTTGAAAACAAGTCAATCTGCAGCAGTACTGTTCAGTAGGTACCTATTTCATTTGGTTCTGTCATTGCGGTTTTCTCGATAGGAAGCATCAAAGATGTATAGATATAACCTGAAAAAGGGGAAAATCAGACACAAAACTTCGTTCAATACTTTACTGAAACCAACAACATGCTACCATCACCCCGTGAAACAACTCTAACACATAATGGAAGAAAACTCGTTCAAAACAACCACACTGACCGCTCTACGAATCAGAAAGAGACGCACTGATATAACTTCGTAAATAAGAACGAGACAACACTAAGGGTTGTAACCACCGCAGGATATTACGAGATTTAACACGTATTTAGTTAATTAATAAGTGCGGTTGACCGGTGCGGTCGTGGGTTCGTGTCCGGGGATTTGTAAATATGCTTTCTGGTTTAGTGACCTAATTGTGGTTTTTGGGAGCATCCCATCACTGTTAAAATATTATGTTATCTGTGTGTGAATAGGCGGTTTAGGAATAAACTTTGATAGGTGTACATTTAATGTATCTTTAAAGAAGGATTACGTCACTTTTTAAGAAGTCGGTGCTTTACCAACCATGGAAAAAGATCGCAAATGATATCATTAAACTCCAATAGACTTATTGCTTCGTTACCATATTCTTTTTTTCTCGTTGTCCTGGCAACACAAGCGTAACAAACTAGTAAGCTTTAAAATAGTTTCAAGAAACACCGAGTGATCTGTTCTCAGAGAAAGAATCTTTAAACTATAATAAGCCTGGTAATAACAAGTGCTTAAGAGCTAAGCTTGTAAAAAACGATATTCCGAAAGCAAACACAAAATAAAATCATTTCACTCAACTTTCAAGATGGCAGCCAAAATGTTGACATACTACCGAAATTGTTGCCATACTACTGAAAGTGTTGCTACACAAAACATAGAATAATTAATTACAATAATAAATACGAAATTGCTCGGTATGGTTCCGAAGATAACCGAAGCGGTTAGTTAAGTAAATAGACCCAAACAATTAATTCTGGGTCCATTGGTCATAATGTTTGTTTGTAACTTGCTACCCTTGATTTCTGTTGGAGTTTGATTTCCATGCGTGTACTCATAAACTGTCGGCGTGATGTGGAGTGGTAAGCTAAATATTTAATATGCTTATTTAGGGATCATGATTTTTGGCTGAACTGATTGATTTGTTAGTTCAGAATGTATGTACAGACGCCAGCACACCAAGCTACCCGAAACGGTCAAGTTTTCACAATCAACTTTGAACCTTATGATTCAGCGATAAAGTTCAAAATCTATTAAAGAAATCTGACAGATTGTAGTAGCTTGATGTGCTGGCGTCTGTACCTAGGGATATATCTGCCAGTCCAGTTCAGTCAACATTTACTCAACTAAACAGACGTGAAATCGAGATTTTCGTTGGTCGTGGTGGTATTGTTAGTATTTTCTGTAATTAATTGTAGACTCTGACCTAGATTTTTGGGTTGTTTACTCTTTACCTACATTTATTCTTCTTATTCTATAAGCACAAGCTTCCAATAAAAAATATAATGGAGATCGCCAGTAAAAAGCTTGGGATCAGCGATTCTCGGTTCAACGACGATACGAACAATCAAAATCAGAGCTCTGTTTACAGTGGTCTTCCAAAAGATTTGCTTATAATTAAAATTTTCGCATTAAACACACCGCATCACATACCTGTGCCCTTAATCGCGGAACAAAGCGACACACAATATTTAATATTCAGCAATCCCAAAATCCTTTGTAAAACGCTGCCACAATGGAAAAGGGTATTTTCCTTTAACGGTCCAACCGTTAATTCGTGTTTAATTCGACACCTTGTTAATTGTTTCCGACGCCCCAGTAGGTTTGGTGACCTCGGGGGGTAGACAGGTCATGGGCAGCGAAAGACCACCCGGCACCTCCAAAACACCCTCAAGGGGGGGTAATTTTAAGAATATTTGCGCTTCACCCCCCTTATGTTTACACGGGTTGTTTGTGGTACCCAGAAAACAATAGTCTCGAAATTCATTGCTCATTTTATTATTGTTGATACACCGTTTTACGGGCGATTCGATTATTGGAACGAGTAATTAAATGATAATACTGGGCATTAATTGGATTTTACCTGAGTGTTACGCCTAAGTGGTCTCATGTTTACCTCAAACCGCATGCCGTTTCATGGATCAGATTTTGATATTACCATTTTATGGAGATTTTACTATAAAAACTTTTGCTGTATTTAGATTATGGTCTGTTATTATGGTAGAATCGTTAAATTCAAGGGGCTTTCACAAGTATTTTTCTGTTATAATTCTAACGTCACCTTCTGTTTCAGAAATGGCACGCATGGAGAAGTCTCCCCTCCTGGCAAACGGCTACAACGCACCACCGACGCACCTGGGCCCTATGGGGTTCATGCACCAGCATGCACTCATGTCTCCGGGCATGCCCCACCACGGTGTGCCCCGGCCTGACGGCTCCATCATCAAAGGACAGCCCATGCACAATATGGAGGCACTGGCAAGGTAAACACGTTGATAAGAATTTAATGATCCGATTGGAGCAGTGACTAGGATTTACTGTCGCCTTTTAAGGTTATGGATTCGATCCCCGTTTGGAACATCCTTCTATAGCCCAAACAGCATCGCCCACAATACAGAGAAGTACAGTTTTATTTTCTGTTCTATATTGAACATACAAAAAAGCAAAATTAGATAAATACTGGCCAGTTTTCATTATAAAATAAGATTGGAGAATTTACTGTCGACATAAGCCTCATATAAACGGTTGTTAGGCTAGACAGGGGGGTTGGTAACCACAGTCATACAACATTCTTTCTCAGTGGTGATATGAAAGTTGAACAATATGAAACTAGAAATGAAGCTTTAAGAAAGGACGTGCCTTTGTTCCGACGTTTGCCGTTGATCGATCTTGATATCCTACGAGTATAAAGGCAAGAACATACAAGGATATGATAGACCCCCTTTTTTATTGTATTTGTCTTAGTTGGCTTTAATGATCAAACCAGGATAATTTCGAGAGCCACAGAAAATATAAAAAAAGCATCCAGCCCAGGTTTCTGTGAAATTTTTATGACTTTGTCCAAGCTTGGAGATACAGTGGCTGCTACATCTATGGTTGTCATAAACCCTATGGCCGGAAGTGAGACTATTTCAGTTTTTATTGATTGAAAAATAAAAACTGACGCACCCATAATTTATGAGAAAGATTTGTTTATGAAAAGATTCGAAAGAGGTTAATTTAATATACTAAAATACCACGATTTTCTATAGGTAGCCGCTCACAAAACAGTTGTGCTAAGGAACGAAAAACAATGGATACATAAACAGATTGGAGGAAAATTAAAACTTGTACTGAGAAATTCAGCGGCACGTGTAAGCCCAGTGTTTTTAGTATTAAAAAGAGGGAAAATTTGCTACATATTGTTACCGGAAATAATGAACTGTTCCAAAAATCTAAGTTCAAAGTTTCGGTCCTGGGAATCTTTCACTTGTTCAATAGTTAAGTTTCATTTGTTATTTCATTTATTATTAGTATACAGGGTGTTTGGGAGAGGGATTGTTATTCTAAGCCATTTACAATTTTTTTAGCTAAACTTGTCTTAGACGAAGTCTGTTTTTATTTGTTTTTTTTTTGTTAAAAATGTAAGGTTTTTAGACTCTCAGGTACAGGTGGTACCTGAGAGTCCTTACACACCCACAAAAACATTTTTAAGTGAATAGAGTATTATTCAATGTCGGGCGAAAACGTTTACAGGACACTGTTAGCAATTAATTGAAAACAAAAAAATGGATTTTAAAGTTAAAAACCTTAAAGTTTCATCAAAAAAAAAAACAGGCTTTCGGAAGGGCCCGTCTTTTCGTTGCTTAGTAGTAATCTTTTTGTGATTTTTCAATGCCTTCAACTTTTCCTACACTGTTGTTAGTTATAATATAATCTGTCACGTAAAATAATAAGTTAAAGTTAAATTGTTAATTAGTCTATTGGGCTAGTTTGTAATAAATTATCTATTAAGAAATTTATTTCTTTCTTATTTATAAAAATATATTTTCCTACAAAACGGTCGATACCATTAGATTCCAATAAGTCCCTACTGTTAAAATTCTAATTGGATAACCTAAAACAAAAATCATACACTAGAATCAACTTAGAATATTCAAACAACGAAAAATAAATCTTCAGAACACGTCATAAACGGCTTAAGTAAGTATTAATTCACGAAAGGAAACCTTTAAGCAGGCCGGTCAAGTGGTTCAGGTTAAATGTGTCCAGGAGGGAAGTTAATCCAGTTAGAAAAGTACAAACACTGAATGCCCTCACTTCCGCCCGAAGACCCACAATGCTCACTTGACTTACCCCACTGTCTTACTGCCACTCATGTTACTTAAGTGTGTCTTTATAACCTTATACTCGTATGTGACATCTGTCTTTGTAAAATGTTGTCGTCGTTTAATATATAAGTATGTGCATATATGTAGGTATGTTATATTTTTGAGTGATTCATGTACCTATGTGTTGTGCACTTTAGTGGTTGTATGTTGGAGGAAATCGAGTATACTGTCAAAATGGGGATGTCAATTCGATACGCGAGTTGACTCGAAGTTTCAATAACGAAGAAAAGGTGTTAGGTATTTAGAGTTGTGTTAATTCTCAATTGGATTTATGTTCAAATTGTTCCTGTTTTGTGAAATCGTGCGTTACAACACGCACTGAATAGATAATTATGGTCTTCTGGCAGATTTACAAGTTCATAAAGGAGAAAAAGGCAAATTGCTACAAATAGTTTATTACTCACTCGCCACTTGTGACAGAAACATAGATAGAGCTTTGTTTTTCCACCGAACTACGCACATGAGCCAATTAAACCGTACAATATAGCGGTAACATACTATTTAACGCTTCGTTTAATATATTGACTGAGTGAAAATAAAACACATATATTAATAATTCATGCACACGTACGAGTCCGAGTAACCATAACATTGTTGTGAAAGGATCAGCAAGACGTTTTTGAGGGCACTCAAGTTTAAGACAAAGAATTAGCACCCTTTGCTAGATGATAGGTACTTAGTTACAAAGGGCGTTCCCTTGATTAGAAACGACGAAGAAAAGTTTAATGAAAAACAAAGAGCTAAAGCAATCGAGAAACAATTTGGACGATCACGCATGAGTGGGTACGGTACAAATATAAACGATTGTTTTTAAAACATAATTTCAACGACCCCTCGCTTCACCAACGGAACATTTAATATTGAGTGCTCATAATTATTCCTTTCATATCAAACCCTTTTTATGAAACTTTCTTTGCAAATACTTGAGTAATTAAAATACAGATTTCTGTATTTATAACGGAACCTTTATGACCTCTTTCTTATTGGGTTTACTTGCTACGGTGTCAATAAGGACAACAATGATATAGTAAGAGAAAGAACACTTATTTTAATGATGATACCAAATGATTATGGCAACATATTTTTGGAACAGAGTTCCTTAACGCTGCTTGCGGTAGGAGTTGACTGGTAGAAATCTTCACGTAAGGAAAGAGCGTTACAACCCCTCTATGCGACTTTATCTTTCTCTGTGTCTCTTTCGATTTCTTTTTTATATACGAGTGGGTGTGCGTGTGAGTATCGACTAAGGATCTTCGTTCCTGGCGGGGGTCCCCCGACCGCACACTTTTTTTTCTGCAGTAATTTCAATTCGACTTCACAATCATCAACTCTTCTCATCTTTCTTATTTTCCTAATTTTATGATTCCAATTCATTATAGTTTACTTACTGTTTTCTCGGTTTTCTTATTTTATTTTCTTTTGTCTGCAGATCTGGTATTTGGGAGAATTGTAGAGCGGCATATGAGGACATCGTAAAACATCTCGAAAGGTAAGAATCGACTTGCGTAGAAAGGAACTTAAAATATCACCGAAAGGACCAGATACAAAAATTTGGGGTTATTGTTCTGATTTCATCTTTTTTTTATTTTCTTCTTTTACTGTGTATTTACTTACATTCATCAATAGCCATCATAATCCATAAATAATTCTGTATTTAAAATCTGTTTATAAATCTTGAAAACCTCGTATAGATTAGATTACTCACAAAACAAACAAATCCACTCCCAGAAGGGATCATTATTTTAAAACAAAGCGAAATCTTTGTTAATTTGAACGGGGCGCAGATATCACAGGAGGGCGTGAAATTAGAGGAGACAATTAGATCCGTGGATCGGGTGTATTTTTAACAAATGACCGCTCACAGCGCGGGACGGCCGCGGCTGCGGGGTGCGAACGATTCATCAAACTCATTCAGGGGCTAATCTCGATGCGAGGAAAAAGCGGCTCTCATGTAAATTGGGCTGATTCGAGGGCCAATCGGCGGGGGAAAGCACTTTTCTTTTCTTGTTTAATGGATGGTGATTGATCGCCGAGTCGCTTTGATACTCCGCGGTTTTGACTTCTATTTTACTGCGTTTGAAGCTTTTCATACACGTGACGGTAACATGTCAAAAGGTTTCATTGGTTATGCGTTGATTTCCTTACATGAAAAACGTAGGTATTTAATTTGGCTATATTTCGAATATTTATTACACAAAATGCCGACACATTGGAGGGGCTGCGTTTTAATCAAACATAAGGTTATTATTACAATATTGGTTAAATGTTTTAATTTTAATAATTTGATATTGTTGGCGTGTTCTTTTAATTAAAATATACGTAAAATGAGGTTCAGTTCCCAAATCCATCTAATTAATCGTGTAGATTGGAATATAAAATCGTACACACGTAGGTCCGGAGATCGAGGCCGGGTAGAATTACAGTCGGACAGCGCGCCTTGTACCGATGTGTCACTGTCAACCGGCGATCGGCCGGCTACGGCCCGGATTAGGGCTGTTTTTAAAGAAATTACTTGGTATTTTTTTACAAAATTCAATTGGATTTTGGGTTTAAAGCGTTTACCGATGAGCGTTAGTATTGAAACGTAGCAATGTGTCGTTTGGTTTACTTTGAAGTTATGTAAGCAGTAACTGCGTAAAACGCCATTAAAACCTCATATAAGCAGCTTTTTATAACTGAGATTAATTATTTCTAACGTTACTACAATTGAGTGGAACAGCAGGTAATGTAGTTAAGTCATATTAATGTCTTTGTCTGAATGGCGGGCTTCCTTGCTCTCGCATTATCTTGGTTCGTTTAATTTGCGCATGCGTTCGCGACCGGTTCTCAATGCTAAGTCCAATTAATTGACAGGATTATCTCTGATTTAATATAATTTGTACGTACTGTTTGTTTTGTTTTCTCTTGTACGAGCACTCTGTCGTGTTTCATTTGCAATTAAATTCAAATTTATTTAATTACCGCGTCTAAGTTAATAGTGCTCATTCAGAAGATAACAAGACCCTAACACAACAAATGCGTACCGTGAGTCTGTTGTTTGTATTGCAACCAACATGCAGTTCATTAAATGCATACCTATACATAGACTCGGACAGGGGAGTTTCATGTGCATTTCAATATGCAATTATTTCGCACCATAATTTACTGTTAATGAACACTACCAATTATCGTATCCATTTTCGAAAAACAGAGTTGTAAATCAAACACGACAATTACATCGGACAAATCGTTCGGCTCAATGCATTCGTCCGGTTTAATTCGGTTTCGGTGGGAATTAGGCGGCGATTAATCGGCGCGCGGCGGGTTAAGCCGGGCCGGGCGCCGGGAGCCGGCATACGCCGCTGGATCGCCGGATGCGCACACATCGCCGTGACGTCGATCGTTATTCATCCCCGTGCCCCTTGCCATGGCAAGATAGCATTGTTTGTTCACCCTTCATTTTAAACACTTTTTTCGGTGGAAACTTTGGAAGACTGTTCGAAAGACTGAAAATATAAAACAGTATTGATCTGTTTTCCGCATAAGTATACCAGGATAATAGCTTAAAGTATTTGATCGAAACAATTAAATACAAATATCTAATTTGTAACTGTAGCACAGTATACGTCATCGCCACGTAACCGAACGTCAGGACTCAAGAGTGGCGTCAGAGCGTCAGCACTTGCGTGATTGAATCCTCCACCATTAATTTCTGTAAGATCAAACGGAGACCGAGGGTGATATTTATCAAGGATATTGCGAATTATTTTAATCAAATCAAATTCCCTTCGTTGTAAACAAATGCTTTTGATTAATGAGACGCGCGACAGAGCCTCGCAGCCGTTGTGATAAAACACCCGAGGAAAAGGCGAAATTAATGGTCATAAAATGAACTCTTGTATCCGTTAGATAAAGATACTGAATGCTTTGAATCTTAAGTGATTTTTCTTCTGCTATTTTGAATGATGATGCCGACGATCGCATCTGGTGACTGTACATTAATATATCTTCGGGATTAGTCGGGAGTAATTTCGCGCGATTAGTGCGTAACTTTCAGCGCGCTTCCGAAGATATTTAGATTGTCATGGCGTTGAATCATTAATAATAACGAGTTTTGATTTTCAGTGGACTAATATGCGTAGGGCGGCAAAGGGTGCCGTGTCACGGCAGTCGTCAGCCCTTTGAATACCTTCCGAGTTTGTCGCTGATGCGGTCGTACGGGAATTTTATCTAGCTCTTTGTACTTGGCCCTTTTACAGCGAGAACTATTCGGTTAGTTCTGTCGGCGAACCGAACTATTCGTTTCGTTGGCTTTGATGTCACATTCAAGCGGACGAGGCTGTACCCTGCGTGGCGTGCATAGCAGGTACAGGCTGCGGTTTTTGGAATTAAAATATTGTTTCAAAGAAAATTTCAAAACGTAAAGGTACGAAATACATATTCACGCATGTGTTTACCTATCTCCTTAAATACTTTTAGTCTGCACACATAATGTTCAATATTTGAGAGTTCGTCAAAAAATCGTTAATTCTATACTTCCGGGTATTACATAGCTAACACGAATATAACCCGTATTATATAGAAACTCCAAACTGCCAAAACTCGATATAAATGGGAAGTGTAAACGGGACTCGCAATGTCATAATGTAAGTTGCACCGTCAGCCTATATTAATCTGGATCTGACAGCACAAGTCAAATTTCTCATCAAAAATAAGAATTAATGGCGAACGGCATTAATCATTGGCTGGCAAACGGCACGAGGTGTCTGTATCCCATTATTTTGCATTACTAATGATATGTACACAGCGATAAGGCAGCTTTTGGGAGGAAAAATCTACAGTGTCACCGCCCCTGATTATTTGGTGGCGCTTTAGTTACTTATTTTTATTTTTAGAAGCTTTGAAATATGCTTCCTACGTGTATATATTTAGACTAGGTATGTGTAGAATTCTGAAAGTCGGGACATTATTTCTAAAGTTCAATTTTATTTTAGACGAGAATGACCTAAGGCCTTATAAAATCTAATTCAAATGCGTAGGTGATTCAGGACTAAATGTTACAGTTGACTCAAAAAGTTGATCGTCAACTGCATTACTAGACCGAGAAATAGTCTCAAATTAAAATATTCACAAAAAAATCCAACTTGATATATTCTAACAGCTGGTTATGTTAATTCCGAATGTTACTTTATGCGGCGACGCGTGCCGGGCGTGGTGGAAAACATTCATTATTCCATCCTTCATTCGGGTGTCATTTCCACGGAGGGCGACCAAAAACACTGACTCCTAGCTTGGGATTAGCTAAATCGTAAATGAAATTTTA
The DNA here is from genome assembly GCA_949629135.1 of Eremobia ochroleuca. Classification (NCBI taxonomy): domain Eukaryota; kingdom Metazoa; phylum Arthropoda; class Insecta; order Lepidoptera; family Noctuidae; genus Eremobia; species Eremobia ochroleuca. The sequence goes on along the minus strand of OX451390.1, from coordinate 10,046,297 downwards.
TTTATTTTTTTTCTCTAGCAAAAAAGAGACGGCCTTTTTGAGTTTGGATTTGTTTTCCTTTTGAATTATTGCAGTAGCCAAGGAGACTTTTTTTTTTTTTAAATTCATTGCAACACCTAATAAATCCAAAAAATAAATAGCTATTGTTAGCGACAAATAATGTGTCTCGTTAGAGACAACAGAGGCAAATTAAAAACACATAGGTAGGATCTGGCGAAGTGTAACACGACGACAGACTCGGTGATCAATTAGCCGCCTTCACTCAATAATTTTTAATAACTTTGTTACACTAATCACTTCCTCACCAAAAGGCGTGACCGTTCTATTTCTAGTACAACGCTGCCATTGACAGAAGATGTCACTTTTCCTTTAATTACGCAGCGGCCTCATTTCTTCGCGCCCTATTAGTACACATCAATCAATGTTGCCAATACCTATTTTTTACCCTGCGACTCGAGTGTTTTTCCCTTGGCCCGTTTTTGTTTACGGAGATTTTTTAAGTGGGGAATAATTTGATGAGGTCCGCCACCCGACTGTGTTGCGATGCGAGCGATGCTCATTTGTCATCGTCTTGTCATTTCTGCGTTTCTTTCGAGCAGTTGAATCACTAAAGTAATTATGTAAGTTTTTAGTTGATTTTTTCCATTTGGAACACTCGCGCAGCTTTTATATCGATCCACTGATTCTCAGTTTATTGATCGAACTAAAAATGAAAGTCCTGAGAGCTGTGGGTAATTATAAGTCAGTTTTTGTACTTTGTATCGTAAACACGACATCGTGTAAATCGATTTTCATTTGTCAATAAAAAGATATATAAAGTGAGTAACGCGTCCCCCCCATTTTTCCTATAATTAACACGTTTAACAAATGAAGATCGCTCACCACAGAAACTATGAATATGAAATCAGCGTGTCATGCTAATACCCGACATCGATGGGGTAAATCAAATATGTGAATCCTCAGATCAAAAGAATTCATTACAGTGTGTAAATCACAATTTGCATGTGGCGCAGAGCAACCATGAATATGCATCCGGGACGCCTGAGTTTGAACATTCTGTGCTGCGTTCGAACACTCACATAAAATTGCAAACGAACGATACGAAAAAAAAAAAAAAAAAGAAAACCTACCTACCTTTTATATTAACGAGTGTCACATGTCGATACCAAAAGCTCTCTTTACTGAAGTGTTTGTGACATACAAAACATGAAACTATATACTTTTATTTTACTAACGCTAACACTTGAAATGTGTAAAATTTGAAACCTTTTTTTGTTACTGTTTGTAATAGATTTCAATGATGTCTCGTTTGAATTCCAGTTTCAGTTCTGATTTTTTAAAAGTGGAATAGGTATACAAACTACGACTGTCATACTGAACTTTGAAGTTCAAAATACCGATGTACATAAAGTTTAAAGGTACGAATTACGTGAGTTAGAAGGTACGCTATGACGACGGAATATAAAATTCACAACATAACATAAAAGTGGTCATGAATTAAATTTGCGGTACTAGTAGAGTATTTCCGCGAGTCAAGTGGCGAATATGATCGCACTCGCGTCACCCAGCATTGCTGACTGGACATCAAACCGGACACTTGCCATTTCGTTCGCTTTCTGACCTTTTCCCGTTTTGTTATGCAAATCCCAGTTCCCGGGGGAATTATACAACGCGAATAAAAAGTATTCACGTGTTTACTCGCTGAGTTCGCGTCGAGTGCGAGTCGAGTGTGAGTGCGCATAAATCGGGAAAAACCGCGTTATTGCCATGTAAACATTTGTTAGCTGCTGTATGAATTATTCTTATTCTGCTTTTTTATTTTTCGATTTATTGTGCTGTGTTTTATTGGTAGGTATAACTGTCCGTTGATAATTTTGGTGACAGTAAAAAAAAAATATACGCGTCGACTTGTGCACCTCCTCCTTTTTTTTCGGTTAATAAAGGCATTTTTTTCAGAACTATTGCCAACTCACAAGAGATTGGTTCTAGTTATAAACAATTCAGAGGTTCGATAAAACATTATGATAGTCTCCTAACTAATTGCTTGCCACCGGCGTTTAAATACATTTACAAAATGACACTGCACATATTAAGTTTTAATAAACGACGACAAAATAACGTAGAAAAATACAAGTTAGTAGATGAATACGTCGGTACATAATTCTCAAATAAACTGCATGAATATTTATGAAATTTTATGTTTATAAACAACGATATATTGTATTTGTCATAAATAATTGACAACAAGCTGGGGTCATCATACGTTAACCATCGCATGGCTAAATAACAGCTCAACCCTACGCCGCCACAAATCAAATGTTTTGATAGCACCGGTATTAACGAGACAATTTGATTGCGGACATATCCGAGCCAAATTGCTTCTAAATTATATTTTCTGTTTACTTTCTGCCAAACTCCCTGTTTCGATACGTGACGTATGTGTGTACAGCAGATGCTTGTTTGTTTCTGTGGCGTTCATTTACCAATTTGTTTACACGCTTTTTTAATGTTCGATGAACGCGTTTGTTTGGAAAATATAGCACTCGTTCTCGAATATAAATTGCATATTTTATGTTTCAATTTGTTGCCTTTTTTTTCTAACAAAAAACTCAGTTCGTTAATGATTTAAGATTATATCTAAGACCTAATCCGTTAAGGTAGCTCCAATCTGATCAAGCTGTCATACTCATTAAGCGGAACAATTCCGCTTGTTAATTTAATTATTATTTAATTATTTTTTCATAATTAGTTGTCGCGTGTTTGCCATAACAAACTGTCAGACACCAACTACACCTACACACAAACCTTCGGTTTCGTTTAGCGAAAGTATGATACTTATCATAGTTCTGATTTTATCTCACAAGTGAGTGAATTCTTAAACATAAGCCGTTTTCCGTATGCTAATCCATTCGTTAGTCTGTGATTATATACATTCACGTGTTTTTTTTTAATGTAGATCGAATTTAATAATCTTACCGGACAGCTCGGTTTAATATGATAATTATTATCATATTCCGACACACAAAAAAAAAAAAAACTAAATGGTATTTTTCTTAATCATTCATTGATTATAGGGTCAAAAATTGCTTATCTATGATCTAACTTCGAATAATCAAATTATATCATTAATTTTATTAACTTTATGTTCGTTTATCTACATAGAGTTGTTATTCTTATCAAAGGAGTGGACAAAACTATGATGGATGCGGCACAATGGCCGACTCTGGTCCGAGATAAATCGACACAGATACTGCGTTTGTCCCCTAGATAACATCTGTAAAGAGACAGGAGTTTATATTACGAGATGTGTTTATCTATTATGTCCAAGTCACGAATCTAGTTTTTTAATTGTAACTTCCTGTTTATGGTGCTTTGTGTATATAAAGAGTCGCGTTTGAATTCATAAAATAGTATATTATCACCGCAGAAAATAAAAGGTGCACGTCGATACACCATTATCGTCTCGTTCGAAACATGTTGCGGTCAAAGCGAGCGATCACTTCGATCACAATCATTACCCATGCGTCGGTCCTGGCCCGTGCAGCCGCTACAAACGATGCACAATTTCAACCGTCTACTCAAAGAAACTCATGCGGATCGACGAGTTAGTATTCAAGCGGCTAGAAGATACACATATCTTTGTCGCTTTACATTATCCAAGGAATTGAATTGGAAGTGTGCCGATGGATGTGAATTTTCTGCGGTTGCTCCATATGCATGTGCATTGAAGCCATATTTATGCAATCGGCGGTTAGTGAATTGTTCGGCTAGGATTACAACACATTTTTAAACGTTGTAGCGGATACGTTTTTATGCAAGGCTCATGTTGCTTATTTCAATTTTGAAGGGAAATGTTTCATGTGGGTTGAGTCGAACACATTATGTATAAACGATAATATGGAGATACCATTACAGTTATATCATGATAATGGTAGACATTAACACAAAATGAACTCTCAAAGTCTCCATCGAATAAAAAGTTAAGAATAGGAAAATGACAAAAAACAGCCGAACATAAATGGCAATTCTAACAAATTTTCTTAATAATTGTACAATGAAATTCCGCATTATCAAAACGCATTCCCATTACAGATAATGGCCCCTAAAAACTGGGGTCTACGAATCGTAGGAGCAATTTTGCATAATTATCCAACATTGCGCCCGGAGAGGCGACGCGGTGGCGCTTAAATCCTAATAACATTGGACCCGATCAGAATCTCGTTACGCTACGGTAATCTACTGTGAACAAATACGTTGTTGTTTCAATACATACTTTGTGCACTTTTATTATTTTCTTCATTTCATCCTCAACGAAATATACAGCCAGTAGTTATGATGGAAGGCTTTGCATCCACTTAAGATCATGTTAGGTTCTTTCCATCCTCGTACTATAAACACTTGACCTCTCTTGTATATATCCAGCACTTTATATACCTATTGTATATCTTTCAGAACTTATTATTCTGAAAAAAGACATTTTTATATCAGAGTTACGACAACGTCACGTTTTTACGACGCATCTGATCACATCCCTTACTGCACATAACTCTAAAAACGTCTTAAAAAATCGTCCATCTTCACAGCTTTTCCAACGACAACTTAAATCTCCTCACGTACTTGTAATATCGTAATGAGCTCCTAAGCTCCGAAAGACATATTTTATTTTCCACCGAAAACATTTTATATTTCATTTCACGTTTCATAAGCGGAATTTGCATGTCCCTTCTTGTATTTGGCAAGCGTAATGCTCCGGTCGCTTAGTGCACTTTTATTACGGTATTAAATGATGTAATTTTTTTCATATTATATTATTCAAATTTAAATAACTGTCTCCGGTTTCCCCCGCGGAGGTCCCACTGTCTACTGTTTCTTTTCGACGCCCCCGAATTTGGTTATTTTGGTTAGATATTTCCGCTCCAGAACATGAGTTGCGTGGAGTCGCCGAGACACTTAAAAAGTATTCATGCCTTGGCTTAATAACCTAGGGTTGATGGACTTGTTCATCACAAAGGATTTACGTGCTGTCTGTTATAACTAAGTAGGTAGGTATATTTATTTATTTAATACTTCAAGCACATAAATGTACAGAGGCGGACTTAATAGGCATTTTCTATCAGTCAACCTTTGGGTAAAGAACCTTTGAGCAGATAAAGAATATAGTTTTTCCCTAAGAACATTCAAAAACAACTTGTTTATTTAAAGAACTGGCGAAGATCATAAAAACGATTGAGATTTAACAGAAAACAAACAAACTTGGATTACTTTAAGATACAAAGAAGTCAAAATATAAATGAATGCTGTAGTTATCAAACAAATCAACATATTGTTATTTCCGCAATAATCAGAAACGAAACAGTTTTATTACTGAAATATGTAACTGTGATAGAGTCTCCACTGTTTTCTCTGTTAGAAAATTGGAGAAGTTGTAAGGCCGCAATTTTTACAAATGACGTCGTGACGTTTATGCGTAGGGAGCGCCGCCCGGCGACAAGTCATCATGTTACTTTCTTTCCTATTATTTTGCATTAGTCCGCCCTAAATGTTTGTACCTACAATCATATTGATTAGGCAAATTACACTTTCGTTTTATGTAAGTCTTCTGCTTACTTTAGGCAATTTCCGTCGTCAGTTTTTGTTTCTTCTTCCCTATTTGGGAATTGACTGGAAATAGGCTGGAAATATAGGTGCCATTTGGCTGCACATACTCTGGTTAGAGTGCCACAAATTTACATATACTTGTAACAGTTTTGTCGAAGAAAATTATTAAGAATAAGAATAAGAATAAGAATTCTTTATTTCCACAAAGCACATTAAAACTAACTAAAACTAAGAACATATAAGGCTTATTACTAGGTCACAATAATATATATACCCTGACTCCTAAACTAGGCGTAGGTGCCTGTGACTTAGGAGTCAAAAAAAATCTGCTCAGAACTTCAACAATGAAAATCACTTGGGTCACATGTCAATTCCTTGGGGTCTAACAACTCCTTTCAACTGCCTTTTAACCCTAACAATCCCCCATAAAACAAAACAACACATGTATATATTAGCTACTCAACATTTCAAGTCCTGCTTGTTACGACATAACATACATCCTGCAATATAACCTCAAATGGATGCACCGCGTTATTACTCGCCAATATTGCCTTTACATCATTTGAAAAGCACAACATTACGCTATCTGCATATGCTTGGAACTTTTTACTCATAACAAAAGCCCCTTTGCTACTTGTATTTTCTTTATAATTTATTCCATTTCTCCCCCACACATTGGCATCGGTCGCTGATATTTTTTATTCGATTAGTAAACCCCCAAGGTGTTTTTAGCCTTTTTCGCTCGATTTTCTTCGAAGCTTTGTTGACTGTTTGGGGGGGTTACAATGCTCATTTCTTTTGGATGAACAAGCTTATTTATTCTTTAACTTATAAACTCTTTGTTCAAGGTTGGTACTATTTAAATTTTCTTTGGAAGAAACGATTTTCATAACTTAATATATTTGGACATACGTTTACTTTTACACATGTCTGTCTTAAGAATAGAAAAAGATGAAACGATATTTGAAAAAAATATGCCACTTAACATAAAACAATAGACATTAATATCAGTATCTTGAAACCGCGGCACTTACACACTCGATTTGTGTTGCGGAGCAGAGAGGGAGAGGATGAGACGAAACTTTTTGATGGATCGGACGGAGTTTGTTTTGCATGTGAGTGATATGTCTGAAATAATAAATGTTGAGGCGTCGACGCTCTCCCATCCCCTCGCTGGGGTGAGCTAAAACGATTTTTGATTTGGGTGTCAAGCAAATGTTTTACGCAGTGACGCTCCGACAGGATTTGATTTTCTTAATCGATTCTTGAGAATGCAAATTCGGGGTTCGTTTACTATAGACTTAATTACGTGTATAATTAAACGGATCTTGTGTTTCTACGGCTTCAAACAGCATTGCAGTTTTAGTATGGAATTCGGCTATGTAAATTGACAGCACTATTACCGAAAGCTTTGTTTAATACTTGCGCTAATCAGATTATGCATACAAGAACGGTTCGGAACGGTCGGTAGTGCGGTATTAGGTTATGTGAATAGTCCAGTATTAACTAATCAACGTGCGTTGGCTTTGGTGGTAGATTGCAACGCATTGTCCGCGCTCGTGGCCCCGGAATATCTGTTTAGGCCACTACCCATTCTGTAATGGCACTGGTTAACGTTAGCTACGGTAACCTTCCTATGACTTTACGCGGTTTTTATGCTAATATAATCTACACTATATGAACATCACTGAGATGCTTCAGTAAATTTAAATAAGTAGCCGAAATAAGCATTTTTCCACTCAATAAATCTCGATTATCTTTCCTTGTCTATTTGTCATAAAAAAAATATAATTCACGCCTCTCCATTGTTTTTCATTTTGTAATTCCGCGGTGTTCGCAACGATTCGTCGCCAATTTGCGTTTTGACAAGTGAATGAATAATATTATTTCGCTAGCAGACTGATGATGGCTGCTGCCGACGGATGGGGTGTTTGTTAATTTATCTACATCGGAATGTTACGTTAGCACTGCATTTTGTAGTTAATGAAAATTGTTTATTTGCGAAATCGTTTAGTGAAAATAGTAATGAACGTATCGCTGGAATAGAGTTTGTTAGACATGGAGTTAATTGATTTCATTTAAGTGATGGTAGTCAGAGAATATTCATTGCGTTTTTAGTGACAATTTAGATTTTTTTTTTTTAATTTTTGTAAATTTAGTATTGTACAAGGACCAAAGAAAATAGAAAATACTAAACCGAAAGTTGATAAAACCAAATAGATTGATAGTCAAAAGAATCTAGCGCCATCTTCGTAACCAAACATTTGAAAATAAGCCATATCTGTTTTAATTTAAGTGTGAGCCAACATCATCAATCAAAGCAACACTTTTGTAAAGATAAAAATAAAATGGAGGAAGTGGAAATAATTTATTATTTTATTGATTTGAGCTGTTATCTTTTGTCCGATCGGGTGGCGATGAGTCGATCATTTCTTTTTGATTCGTTAGGGTTCGGGATATCCTTGTTAAGAGGTTTTAATTGACAAAAAATATTTATAATGTGTGATGTTTGGTTATGTGTGAAGAAAAAACGTTTCCTTGCAATTTACGGTTGATTAATTATTCTTAAAGATACAATCAAATAAATGACAAATGCCACCACTTCCTGCTTATGTTCTTGCAGAATGTTCAACTAATTATTCTTCTTGCATAATAAGTTCATATTAAATGATTGCTAATTTGCTATGCTATGAATACATTTATACAAGGGCATTTCAAAAATTTTGTACAATTTTATATAATAAAAACTCGATCAAAAGATTTCAACGGTCTGAAGAATTATTTACATATTAATGGTGAGGGAAATGAAAAATATATTAAATTCAAACGGAGCTCCGTGACTCGTCAGTAAAGTCCCAAACGACTCCATTTGGAGGGTTCACACAGAGTAGCATGAAGCACAGAGATGTACACACTTTTATAATAGGTAAGCAGGTACTTGAATTTTTTTTTTTAAATTCGTTTAGTGGACATTTCAATAGTTTAATTTTAGTTTATGTTTTCCTGGTATGCAATAATCACTATGCACCTCACTGTGAAAATGTCGCAATTTCGACCCCCAAGATATAGGCAAATGCCTAGTTTGGGGGTCACCGTCCAATCTATTCTTGCACAATGTGATATAATTGAAATATAAACCAAAGCTTACTTTTCTTATGGTCATTTGAACATCGATTAAGCGACAAATTAGTAGTTTAGCATAGAGGAATCCAACCTAATACGACAAATGGTAATCTCTTGATTTGACAAACACAATCAAAATAAATCCATTTCATCGAATAGCCTCCTTCGAAACGTAAGTCTTTGCGCCCTCTGTTTTGTCACTACTCTGTAATCCACAAAAGGGTTCCGCGAAGGCTTAAAACAGCCACTTATTATGTATGTTACATTTCACTTTCAGACGTCATTTATATTCAAATGCTCAAAAGGCATTACTGGGCAAAAATTGTAGTAGGTACAGATTAACCCCTTTGAAATGAACTGACTTGGTTTTGTGAAAAATAATTTTCAATATCCGTTCTTTTCTCGTTTTTGTGGAAAAAGGGGCTTTTGAAATTCTCGTAGCATCGTTTTAACTTTCAAAGAGATATTTTTTTTTTAATCAAATAAAACTGGTTACCTTGAGAATTAATGAAATGAGTAACTACCTACGTATAAATCACAGAATCTGTTATAAAAAAAGTTTGAAACAGCCGTAGCAAACAAAAAGTTAATAAGTAAATATTAATAAAAATAGAATCGGAACGGAAGCATCAAAAGTCCAATAATTCACAATCAAAAAGGACCTACAGAATTAGGGTAGCGGCACGAGAGATCGGCATACAAAATGATTACATACACCGTCTTCATCCGCTCACAAAGAAGCGCAGCGGGGTTCTATAATATTATACTTCTGCCTTTGTAGTAGCTCCACAACTCAGTGGGAAGTATGCTTTATGGTTTCAAATGATAAAATTGTTTGTAAGTAGCTTTGTTGGGATTCATTCTGCGAGGTAGCGTGACCGATTCTTGACAGCCAACAACTGATTCCGTTAACGAGATATCGAATGTTACTGATATACGTTTTTAATTGTGCGATTTGATTGTTGCAGATTGCGTGACGAACGAGGCGACATGGAACGAGTTATGGCGATGGATAAGGCTCGGGAGGGTTCACATAACGGTAAGATATAATAATTGTCATGAGATTATCATAGTCCCGTTTAGCTCTCCGTCATTCTATGACATTAATGTACTTACGTGGTGGAAGCGCTGTTGGAAATATAAGATTGTTTTATTACATACTATACACACGACAACTTTTAATCAAAGTATCCATAAATATGTTGTACATACAATTTTTTGATACAACGTTGCAAACTGTGCACCTAATTGCGTCATTCCACATCTTCATCGTGTCACTGCCACTGGCACGACTGTATTTCACACCTTGGTGGCCCAAAACTTCGCCACTTCCACAGCGTCGTCGATGGCAGTGCAGAGGTCACTTTGATTGCATGTTTTGGGATACGGAGGGCAGAATAGGTTTCCGTCATAAAAACTTAGTCTATAGCTGGGTACATATACATACAACGTGTAACGTTAAATGCACAAAACCTCAGACACCCCAACTGATTTTTAATTCAATTGACCTATTTCAGAGAGAAAATAAGTCATTAAAAATTGTAAAGGTTTTATGTGCTGTTTTAGTTTTACTGGCCATTCTGATCGTTTCTTGCGTCTGCGACGACGCTTTACCGAGGGAGGAGTCGTCACCGGGCTGCTGCGCCGCGCTGACATTGGCTTGCTTGACCTATTAATAAATAGACACGGCAACGTTTTTAATGAAGATTTTTTGAAAAATGTGACCTATATTAAAAAGTGGTTCAATTAATTCTGCTCGTTATTCTGATCAAACTATTTTCAGGTTTCCGCATTTAACGTTACACGTTGTATATTCAGTGGACATAGAACACATTGAATCAATTAGAATTTATCAATCAAATAGAAGCAAATTGCGAATCGGTGCAAAACTTTCTAATTAGTTTTAACTAACAGTCGTATAATTGCCTCTGAAATAATAGAGTTTTGATTAGATATTAGCTTAACTTTCATTTCTTAGGAAATATGAAATCGTACCATAACCATTCCGTTTTGAGTCTATTAAACATCAGTTCAATAATGTAATGCTTATTAGGAAAAACAATCCGCTCGACCAAGCACAAAAAGCCATGACGGCTGTCACAAGTTTTGTCTAAGATAAACAGTCAGGGAAATTCTTGGTTAAGCAAATTGATACCCTACGTCAATTGGCCTTGTTATACCTAGGCATTTCATACAACTGTCAAAGAATGACAAGTGTGATTTGACTATACGGACCATTTCAGTTGGTAGTCAATTTGCTTTACAATAAATTTCCCCGACTTACGTGCATAGATAGTACAGACGCCTCAAGCTACCCGAAACTGTCAGATTTTCCCAATCAACTTTGAACCTTATGCTTTAGCGATTAAGTTGAAAATCTATTAAAAAAATCTGACAGATTGTAGTAGCTTGATGTGCTCGCGTCTGTACAAGACACATGTCTAGTCACTGCAGCACCCGGAGCTAACCATAAAGTCTAACAGGCTCTTCCCCAGGCCACAGTCCGGTGCTGAACCTCTCAAAATCCGGGTCGGGTGGCGACCGGGACAGGTCAGAGCGAAGCGACCGCGACCGCAATGACCGGGGCGAAGGCTCCGTGAGCGGGCGAAGCTCCGCAGCGTCACGCCGAAGCCCCCAGCCCCCTCGACTGCCCTCCGCAGCCACAGCAGCCGCCAGTCCGAGGTCACACTCCGATGAAAGCGACGCACAACTATCAGATCAGGAAGATCATAATGTGAAGGATGAGGATGATGGTAAGTTTAATGTCTTTGAAGATATTTTAATGATAGGAAAACTAATCATAGTCATTATTAACCACTAGCTGCGCTCCGTGGTTTCACCCGCACAAGTCTCGATCCCGTAAGAATATCGGTATAAAAAGTATTCTATGTGTTAACCCTGGTTATAAACTATTTGCGTGCCAAACTTCATCATAATTGGTCCAGCCGTTTGAGCGTGAAGAAGTAACAAACATACAAACACACACACACTAACAAACTTTCGCCTCTATAATATTATAGTGTGACTACTTCCCCTTTACATGAGCCCATTACTGTAGAGAAGCTGACTTAGCTTATACAACCGCGGAATATTGATACGTTCTCCGTCTTTGTTATATGTATCTTCCCTGGGTAATAAATGTAGAAAAGCAATTTACTTTCTTGTACAGAATATAATAATCGCAATTTCACAGCGATGAATATCTGTTTAATTTCATATAAATTAGATGTATCGATAAATGAGTCGATCTTTCCGCTGTAATCACGGCGCAGCTGTAGGCATGACCAGAAAGTGTCCGTGTAACATTAACACGGCCGGGTATCACCCGCTCAATATACTTGGCATGTAATGCAAGGCGAAATTACCCAGTAATAGCCCTGGAACCTTCAGCATTCATAGTTCGGAAATTATCAGCCATAAAACCACGGTTCCTTTTATTCTAGACTGGAAATACTTGTGTAAAATGGCTTCCCGGCGATACATTGTAGGTATGGACCGATATTAATTATTTTACAGCCCAACACGTCGAATTGGTCTGAAGTACACTAGATATTTAAATTAGTAATATAAAATCGGTACATTTCTGCTAGTAAACCCACATTGCGGCAAAGAAATAATAGTATAGAATCAATAGAGAGTACAGCGCCAGCGCATCCTGGCGGTCGATTAGCAAATGATCATGCGCTTGCGTTCCCATACGTTTTCCCATCTTGATCCCTAGACACCGCACGTTTGCTTGTAATGGTCCTATATAATAAAATCTTATTACGAGTATCGCCCGCAATTGCCCCCAATGATGTATGAATAGCGCTTAAAAGGACCCAATTCAATTTTACACGTGAGTTCCAGACCTTTTGTTGTGTATACCTTTATTTTAAAATGAGTTGTTTCGGGTAATAATACCTTAAGATAAAAGCCAATCTAAGTATCCCTGTAATAACATAGAAATACTAATAACGTGGACATTTCAAAAAGAAAACTTCCAACCACGTTGTTGGACATGCCGCATCCCATATAACTAATAATATTTAATCACGAGAAAGGCCTGTGTTTAGTTAACCGTCATATATCATGAACTATTAACACCATTAGACTCAATGATGGATGGCATGACAATTTCTCCGACGACACGTATTAGGTTCGTTTTATTCTCAGCTTTTTATTCATGAGTTTATTGCCGTACTAAATATTTTAATCAATTTAGTTTACTATCTTCCTCTGGATCATCAATCAAGCGAAAACTAGTTATTAGGCCGACGTCACTAAGTTATAAACGCAATTACAGCCATTTGAAAATAGAATGGGAAAATCATAAAATCAGTGCTTGATGGAGAGAAATAACGGTGAAACATTGCAAGCGCATTTAGATCTTGAGATAGCATTTAAAACTTTTATTGCTTCTTTATTAAATAAACAATAAAGAAATTCCACTAACTATGAGAATGTAATTTAATTATTGAACATTTTCTATCGCATAGATATAGCGTGCACAGTGCGGTAACCGACGTGCCGCGACGGTGCCAATCATAACATTGATCCACAAATGTAAATACTTGCTCCATACAATAGCTAAATTAAGTGAAACAATAAGGATTGTGTATTGGTTATTGCAAGCTGCACACAAAATGATCAGAGAGCGTGGGAACGGATAACTGGCTACGATTTATAGGAAACACTCGCCAGGCCGCGAAATTACGGGATGAGCCTCGGGAAATTCGAGCAAACAAAAGATTCAATAGAAAATCGATACATGAAATCAGTTCGGTTGTACTCAGAGTTTGATATTTCACATAAAATTGTGTCGTAATCGTTAATATTCATAGTTTATTTACAATTAATTCTGTCGATACGTAATTCATGCTCGTCACGATCGCCCCAGTCTGATTATAAAAATGCTTTTTATAAAGCTCGTGTCATTCAACTTTGATCTTTGTTCATCTGAAGATACCTTTTCCTTTCAATCAACGTTCTCATCTCGGATCTAATTTTGTTTTATATCCGTGAAGTCTTTTCCTCGGCCGCACGGGCCGATTGATTCTGCGTCCTTAGTATTAGTTATAGAGTTTAGGTTCGTTTGTTTAAAATTCTTAGGATCCTGTTAATTGGCCTTATTAGGGAGATGGTGTTGTGACAACCCGAGAGTGCTATCGTGCGCATCGACAATGACGAAACGATGTTGTCTTCATTATTTGATGAGCGGTCACTATCTTGTCAGTTAAATTAAATGTATCGATAGATTATTTTGGACCGTGAGAGACGCCAATCCAAGCTTTTTTTTTTACGTGTGAGGTCCGTTATTGACACAAGGCGTACATTATTGTAATTATCTCGTCATTATAAAAATAATAAATACCTATTATGTTTCATCACATTCGATGGACGTAGTATTATCGATGTACTTTTAGTAGGTGAATACTGTCATAAAATTTAAAGGTGCCTTTGACATCAGATTTTCCAAATTAATGTCTTTGTCTGAAATGCCAGGCGATTAATTATGGAATAAAATCGATATAATATTCGAATAGCTGGGCCGTCCTCGTAGCGAATAACTTGCGGCATAGTGCAGCGGGGCATATAAATCGGTTAGAGACAGCCCATTCGGTGTCGAATGGCTTTGTGGTATCCCTATTCTGTGAACATGAAGACGATCTATCGGAAATTCCATCTTGAAATCGTTACGTAGAAGTATCACTTTCAAATAGGTCTCTAGTTCGATCATTTAGTGCTCATTTGGATTTGGGAGCTTTTACAAATTTTTGACATCAAATGCACCAAATTGTTTCACAGCAACAGTTGCAATGTTTTCGTAACTAGGATTAAAACCCTTGTTAAGAAGAGCTTTCGCACCTTTTTAGTGACAGTTGAGTTTTGTGTGACAAGTAGTATTTACGATCGTTAACGTTGCGTCATTCGAAATGTATTTCCGAATAAGCAGGCCACGCTTGGCGAACTCCATCAAAGCCTTGCGCCGATGATCACCACGCGATATCGATGTTCATCGCTACAATAATTGCGAACCGAATGATACATGCACGCGATTCTCGAATATCCTTGTTTGTCGGTATTGATTTTTTTTTTTTGTTCAATACACTACCCATTTATGACTTCTTATGAAGCTGTTATTGAAATTAATAATCGTTTATTATTGTTACATGAATCTGTGCTCTCTGATTCAGTATCTTAATTTTAATATGCAATATGTTAATTTTGAGTCGGGGCAATAGTTTTTGCCGTAACCAAAAAGTCCTATTTTATTTAATAGCTAAATTGCTTTTTGAATATGTCTTAGGTTGGTATTACGAAAAATGCCAGTCTCTGCGTAGGTGTATCTAGATCCTCACCGGTCTTAAGCTTTGATTATATTATTTAAGCGAGCTAGTAAACTCAGTAGCCTCATTTAAATTGTCGGATGAATAACCCGCAATTTTTATCCAAACTCACACTGAAATTATACAAAATTCCAAATGATACCTTAACACAATATTTTATCAACAGCTTCATTTTGTTTAGGCGGAGATCTGAGCGACGGCGAGCGTGAGATGCCGGCGTCAGCGTCGCCGGCGCCGGTGAGCTACGCGGCCCAGACAAACACGCCCCCCAACGTTCCCGTGGACCCCACAGCCGACACCCTGGTCTCGTCCACCGAGACGCTGCTGAGGAACATACAGGGCCTGCTCAAGGTTGCAGCAGACAATGCCAGGCAACAGGAGAGGCAGATCAGCTACGAGAAAGGTAGGGAGTTACTTTTCCCAGATTATATAACTCTCCTCTCTGTTGGAGAATGGAACTACATTATGGCTTGGCTAACAACGTGGGTTTACTTAAATGTTCATTGTCACACGGCAGTCGCTAATCTACCGAGTTTTTTTTTTGTCAGTATTCTTTGTTGTGATGTAAGCTTGATGACAGATGACATAGCTAAAGTTAAGCAGTTGGTTGATAAAGTCACAAGCACAAGAAAGAATGCCTTCTAAGGTCAACTAAATCAAACCCTTATTGCGCGCTATCTTTCTTTGTGTTCTGTTTATTACCCATAGACTCATCATATAGTTTGTCGCTACGTGTACGGTCCGCTGAAAATTACCGAGTTATCGAAGAATAATGTCCATACTATTAAACGGAGAACATTGAAGAGTAGCAAATACGTAGGTGGGTACGAATTTCTCAGAAATATTGAAGCACCGTTTCAGAATTTACATATGAAATTATCATAGATTATAATACGGAGACACTGTAACATGCAGGAAGCCGTATCGATGTAAATGTTATAATCGATATTAGTCGAGATCTCGCGTGAATCGATTCTGCGTATTAATCTGACGTATATGCAACACTGATTAGCCGCTGTTAGGATCTTAGATCACGTATTTTAACCTGTAAGTTCTACATTCTGGTACCGAGCGCGTATTAACGACACGCGTTTCATTTGCATCGCATTATATGTTGTATATTTATTGCGTTATTACGCGAAATTATTAAAATTAGAAAATAGTCGGTAAACAGCAGTTTTGTTGTACATTATAGGTACTTGTATGATATGTGCGCCCAACACGTATGGAACCGCTCCGGGCTGCGTTTTATGATACGAGTATTTATGTGTTTGTGTCAATTAACTACGACATAAACATGCACTTTATTTATTGAGACCTACTGCCTTTAGTGCTTAAGAAACATTTTTATAGGTAGGTACCTATCTACAGGGCCGTTAACTTTATGATTCGACGCACGAAAAATTCTTGCGTCGTTGACACCTGTTGCCTTAGGCGTTTAGAAGGGTTTCTAATGTTCGTTATTACTGCAGGCGGATCTTCGATATTTTTACTGCACATTTTTTAGAAAATTTAAACGGATGACCCAGATAGTATATTGTTGCAGACTTGCAGTTAAATGCAGGGAATTAAGCGATAAATGGATGGATAAGGTGAAATTTCCCTTCCGGTGGAACAATGTTAAATTAGCAATATAAAATGTGTAAAATATAATAGATAAGCTAAGCTAAGAGCGGAGACAGGGCTACGTAGTGTGCGCGCGCGCATGTCGTGCCTTTTGCAAATAGCCGTAGTACAGATGCGCCTGAGTTATAGCCGGGCCCACTATCATTACACACGATTCCATTCGGACAGCATAATTGTTTAATTGATATTTCTGCGAGTTATTTATTCACGTCATTCCGTTTTCTCCATGAGAAATAATCCGTGCTTTATGGTATGAGAACGGCGCGCAAAAATAATTTTGTTTCACTGTGAATAAACGCTTTACTTTTTTTTAACAAGTCTTCAAAGAGTCTTTCTTTATGTTTAAAATAGAACACTAAGAAAAGTTGTATAGAATTATCTAGAGTGTTTTAGTTACAGATATTTTTAATAAAAGTTTATACAACATTATTCAATTTGCGTTTGCATAAATGAAAAAGAAACAACAAAACGCAATTGTTATAAAAACCCATAAAAATACAGAGCTCAGGGAGAAGACTGGCGCGAGTCATCATCAAACTTGAATATCAATATTGCGCCTCCAGCCAATTGTATTAATAAACAAAACAAAATGAGAAATAATAATGCTATGGGCTAACAAAAGGTTCCATTTCTCCCCCTGGTATATAAGTAAAAGTTAAACGAACACCCTACTTTCATATATTTAAGGATCAAAATCGTACGTTAGCAAACCCAGTAATTTTGTTATTACGATAATAAAATTATTGTTGATGAAACATTTTTTCGAATCGATGTGTCTGGCGAACTTTACCGATGAAATTCTTTTTATAAAAATTACGGCAATCGGCCGCTCGCTCCGCTCCGACTCAATTGATAGGTGTTACTGGATGAATCGAGCTTTAGTTGGCCAGTTTTGTTTCTTATGTGCCCACTATATGATTCTTTCTTTTAATCCTTTTAATGTTCTGTAGGGAGCAATCAGTTCTGAGTTCATCTTTTGCGCTCTCTACCAACTTACTTACGTGTATATACATAGTCATCATTGTGGCCGCCTCCTTCTTTTTTGCGTTGCTAGCGTCTGCTTCGGGTAAAGGTCATAAGTTATTTCTCAAAGAGAACCGGGTGCCAATTACTGCTATTTCTAGAAAAAATAATTCCTTTGCCTTCATAGTTTTAGCAACGGCTGATAAAAGCATGCAGGAATTGTTTTCTATTCCAAACACGCGAGCTGGAATCATTTTTAACCCACAAAAGAAGTAAAAACCTTCATAAATATGAACGACTAAGCAAACACAGTGGGCTAGGTCCCCTCACAGTCGCAAATGACAGATCACTATCTAGAACAGTCGCTGACGATTTTTACACTAGTACAGAATGGGTTGGAGCAGACAAATGTTTTGCATTCACCGGCTTATCAGATAACGGGCGAGGGGTAGCAAAGGAGTGCGTGATAAACTGGTGTCGATTCGTACGTGTAAATAGAGTGCCAATGAATGGGAAATAGGTGTCATATTGTGGCCTTTTCAAGTGCGTTTTGTTGGGACTTTGATATAACACGTTTGGAAAGAGTTTTTTGACGTGTTTTCATGCTTTATAATGGGTTTTTCATATCGCAGCTCTTTTGTAAAGGCTTTAGAGGCTACGAAAATGAATAGGTACGTTACAATCCCTGTGAAGTTTTTGACTATAAATGTCTCACAAATACTCACAATGAACGTTTTAAGATTACTTCAATTAACAAAACACTTAAGAAAACAAAGCTTAAATTGTTAAACCAGAACAAAAACTTTCTTCCCGATCACATAAAATTCCGAAAGCGGTACATCAACGCATTCCTGATCAAAACTAAAAAACAAAACGCCTGTAACACGGTGAACCGACCGATTGCGATCATTGCGACATAAATCTGCTTCGGCTACTCTTTTAAGCCTTTATCCCTGTTAATTCTTACTGCTTAGTTTATTTCTGTACCAAATGGTCCGATCTTGTTGCCTCAGTTTTGTTACGCTATTTTGTTTAACAACTATCAGTTTTTGTTAAGCTAAGTGCTGGTCAACGGACAAATGGCGCGCACGCAGATAGCCCGTGAGCACTTTATGGCGCTTCGGTCAAGATTCGTATTTATTTGCTTTAAGAAAGCGTTTAATTTAAATATAGAATGTAATATAAGACGAGTGATACCTTCTTGTCGGTAATGTTTGCAGGTGGTGGTGGGTTATGTGACTACACACAGCGCCATCTAGATGAAATCTTTAAAACCAACTTTTTGATGTTATTGAATTTACAATATCCTACCTAGGATATTGTAAATTCTATATATTTTTATATCGTCATAACCTTATTTATATTTTTGTATTATATACAATACCTATTCGGTTATCTATTAAAAAATACTTTTCGATATAATTGACACTGGGTCAAAAGTTCATCTATGGCTAATCGCTGTTCTTATGGCTCCAAGTCCAAACACAAAAGTCCTTGTCACCTGTAATTTGTTTCGCAAATGACGTCACCAAACTGCAAATATGACACGTTATAGGGAAACAGCCCATCAATAACGTAGTGAGTGATCGAACAAACATGGACTGGCCAATGATAAAAACTGATGAGCAAATAGACAGACAAGTCTTGTGTACTCAGCTAATGGATTCAATTGATATGAAAGCTTTTACAATGCTGACGACCCGACATTATCGTGGTGAAGCTAAATTACTGTTTTATGTGCGATTTTACATTTGTGCTGCTGATTGAACAGATTTATGATATGATTAGGCGTCGTTCTGTTTGTCGACTTTTATTTACTGATGATTGTGCAGTTTTTCGGAAATATATTCAATGCTCTATCCCAGTCAATAATACCGTTAGGTACCTATATTTCCATTAAAGCCAACGTTACCACTAGCAACAAAGGCTTGCTAAACCGCAGTATTTGTGCAAAATTACGACATCGCAACTCAAATCGATTTAGCGTTGCCAGTTTGATTATACACAACATTTAGATTCAACTACACAGTCAGGATTTGTCAGTATAGGTGTTCATCACGAGCGGCCGTCATAAGTTCATAACTCAGCTGTGAGCCAGCTAGCTCCCATCGCAGTACAAACAACCGCCCCCAGCGCCTTAACGAGCCACCGCGAGATGCGCAGGCGCAGATACAAGCAACGACGCATTGTTGCCGCGCCGCGCCAGCTTTCGCACCATTGTGCAACCGAGGTGTGCTGCAAAAATCGGTTAATGCAATCTTGTTTGTTTACATCCATTTACCGAGCGTTATGAAATATCCTTACTAAATCCAAGATTCGCTATTATGTCAGCTCGCATCAAAACTTGTCTAGCAAGCTCTAACTCCAGCTATGTGTAAAGCTCCATTGTGGTTTTCGCTCGCTCGATGAACTAAGTAAACAATAAATGACATTAAGTGCGGGATATTAAAATGGCATTCCTGCAATGTACCGATACGCGAGAGACACGGGCGGCCATATTGGATTACTTGCGCGTGTCGCTCCGGTTACATTGCGCACGCGACTCGACCACACGCGCGCCATCTAGCGGGGCCTACTTTGAATATTGAATGTGGCTTACCGGATTACAGGCATGTGCAAATCTGTGAACTAGTGTGAACTGAATTGTTATGTAGACAGACACTAATTAGATTCTGATTAAAGTCTGACAGGAAGTCATCATCACGCTACATAATGTTTAATAGACCCGTATGTGGCGCTCATATAGTTTCTTAGCTTCCATAAAATAAAGTCGCAATCTGTGAATCGTAAACTGTAGCGAAACAACACCTACACCCGAAAGAATACACGCGTCAACGAAGTCATCATAGCGACATTTTCAAGTTCCCACTAAAAGGTCGAAGTCTTAATAAATATGTTTTCGTAAACTTTCAAAAAAGAAAATATTTATAGGACATGAGTCAATTATTGTTATAGTATCAGAAAATGCTTCTTTCGTGTTTATGTAAGGATAAATAATTATCCTTATTTTCTTAGGGGAAAACTTTGTGCGCGTGTTACTCCCGAGGCGTAATGCTAAAATATTAACAATGGGAATATTAAATTTCACTTTTATACAGTGGGTATGTTGTTGATATGTCGCTTTGTTAAGCTGTGTATGCTGTTGTTGTACATTTGATTTGGATATTGTACCAATGCTCGTAGGCTTTTGTTAAACCAAATGCTTTATGTTCCTATTCCTAACTGTTCAAAAGAGATAAGAAAACTAACAAACATTTTGTTTTTTTTTAACTAATTTCACTAGGGACTAAATTAAATGACTAATTAACTAAATATACAACTAAATACAAAAAAAAATCCATTTGTTTTTTGGTCACTTAGGCGTCGAAGTACTCGTCCGTATCGCTGTCATCCGGAAACGTGCCCACAAGCCTGTTAGCATTGCCATACTGTTCTTGATATTTTCTATGGTATGACATTTTCTCCTATCTTGAGCGAAAATCTGCCCATTTTATAATAAGAATAATCTAGTTGTTAGACTAGGTAGTGACTAGGTTTTCTTTATTATGGAATGGACTGTTAAACTTATAACTCTTTTGTTATATACAAGGTGTAACTTAAATAACGGACAACCTCTTAAGAGGTCATTGTACTCATCATTATGAACAACTTTTACTATGGGACCACAACCGAAATCACGAAAAAAAATCCGCTGTTCCCTACATTTATGTTCGCATAACTCGTCAAAGTGTAGGGAACAGCTGATTTTTTTTCGCGATTTCAGGTTTGGTCGCATAGTAAAAGTTGTTCATAATGATGAGTACAATGACCCCTTAAGAGGTTGCGTTATTTAAGTTACACCTTGTATAGGTGCCTAAGCTGCTGGATATATCTTTGAACAAACACAACTAGTAAGTAAAACAGACATAAGTTAGTTATAAGTCCTACATAAACTAGTGAATAATGTATATTTAAATAGTGAATTATTCGAAGTAAACACATTATAATAGTGTTGTCGATAAAATGTGTTCTGTATCGTATCTACTTAAAAATGATAATCCTATTTCACCGAGTAGGGAAGGGTTGTGATGTTCTATCGCCCGAGGCTTCATCACTACTGTTGAATTCATCAAGCCACTCAAGCGATGTATTTGTAATCTGTGGTGGAGGTACCAACTTCTCATACACATCGATCAATAAAACAAATGACGAATAGTTATAAGTTGACGATTTGATCCTGAAAAACTTGATGACCAATGCCACGCGTAGATATACCTACGTCAACCGCAAACGATTTCAGAGTTTTTCAGAGTTTCAAGTAACGAGATTTCAAGTGAAAACTTATTTATGTGCGTTCAGCTCTTTTTGATAGAGAAAAATAGATAATATGTGTTATCGTCAGTGACATGCTAATGTTATTATTATAACAGCAGTGCTATTCTGTAAAAATCTCACCGTGAGAACTTAGGTGAAGTGAGCGGGAAGTGAGCTGTCATTCGCTAGGGAATAACACTATTAAGTGCTCTCTTCACTTAGGATTCACGGTGAGATTTTTACAGAATCGACCGGCTGTAGGTATGCATAGTTTTACGTTTTCACTTCTACGGCAGACCCCAGAACTGCCTATGGTTTTTTTTTAATTTAATTGCTAAACATATCGGTCTCGATGCGGGTAATAATTTAGAACTAGCTAGAAAGTCACAACCCCCGGGTACATTACTAACCAAGTAATAAAGTTATGAATAGAATTGTTTTTCAATTAAGAAGTTACAGCAATCCGAATTTATGCATACATATAAATTTATAGACAGTGGCTCAAATATGAATCCTGTACCACAACAAGCTAAGAAACTCCCTTAGGATCTCCGGATCTAATGCAGCACAATTCACATGCAGAAAACGTACAGACCCCCAATGAGGTGTTTAAAATTGAATTGATCGTCGAGGTGTTAAAGTCTAAATTCCTTTGTAGGTTGCTGTCGGATAGGTCAGTTTGCCACGGAAAGGTAAAGCAAAGGGGTAAAGTGAGACAATCGTAAAGTTTAATAATAATTACATTCTCAACTCTCGTCGCAGGTTGTACGCAATAATTAACCGCTCGGAATTACTTAGCTGAAATAATTTAATGTGACGCACGCCGAATTGTTCGCGTTGGTGTGCGCGTGGCCTTACTACAGAATGTTTGGATACGCCAACTAGTACTTATTTATTGAGTATTCTTTAAATAGGGCTGAAGTCAGGAACAGTTTACTCGTATTGGCAAGCTTTTGTTTTTTGTCTAATTAAAATCTTCGTTTTTAAATTAATTGGCATTCCGTTAGAACGTGTGAAACTGCTGCATATGTGCTGTAAAGAAAGTATTTCAGTCCTACCTAGAGTGGTTAAATAATAATAATAATAATATAATAATAATGTAGAACACTTTGAAGGGTTCGGTCCAAGGGGTGACTCTAGACAAGGATGCCTGGAAGAATTTCGGGGAGCCCTTTGTTGGGACAGTGTAGGCTAACCAAAAAAATAACTTTTTGAAAGACAAATCTAAAATTAGGTATGAAGCTATACAGCGTGTAACGGAAGGGGGGTATCAACCCTGAAGGAGGTGAATGTGCTCATGAAACTCAACAACTTTCCCCAAAGAACATAGGTCGAAATATGAAAAAAAAATTTGGCCCTCCCATAGTAAATCAATCAGCTGGTAGTCACTTTTGTAAGGGAGGGCCAAATTTTTTTTTCACATTTCGCCCTATGTTCTTTGGGGAAAGTTGTTGAGTTTCATGAGCACACTAACCTGCCTCAGTATTTGGTAAAAAACTGTATGAAAACTATGCCAATGTGAAAAGTGTATTGATAGTTATCTCAAAACTATGTGGTAGCTTAGATATCTAAGTGCTCTTAATATTTAAGACTCGTGTAACCCAAGGATACGAGTATAGTTTCCTTAGCCAAGGAATAAGATCCTCGATTGTTAGTTTTGATAACATAATCCGAGACCAAGTTACAGTGGTCGTATATTGTCTCTATGGGGTGGAAAGTGAACGCTTGCTCCACTGCCAATTTACATACGGAATTACAAGCCAGAATAATGTGTTTCATAGTCCTGTTTATTGCTCTAGTTATATTTACATCTGTTATTCCTAACTTAGTATTATCTCTGCCGCTCGAACAAAAAATACACCCTGATCTAAGTAATTTTTTCAACTTCCGCCATTAAAAGAATTTGCTCCATTATTTTTCATTAAAAACATTTCTAGCAATTTCTATTCCCATTGCAGATGGGGAATTGAAATAAAATTAGTCATACCGTACACCTGCCCGCGACTCGGAGGAGCATTAATATTCTTTATATGCAGTTAAATTTAGGTACGCCGCGGAAACATAGAGAAGTTTGCACAAAAATGAAAAATTACCGGTCAGGGAGCGGCGACCGCAAAAACACCGCGTAAGAAACAACTAATGAAAGCTTAGAGCCATTCGCATAAATCTCCCTTACATTTTTAATACCAATATATCCGGCGAGGGGAGCATCCACGGGGAAGAAAATGTGTAGTCGAAAAACAAAACATTCGCGGACCTCCGCGTTTATATCTTATTTAAATACCACCAGATGTTGTCCGCTTATAAATGTGGATATTTTTTAATCGGTGCCTTACCAGAGACATAATGGTATCAGCCGATCTGCCGTCAGCTGGTATGTAGATGTACACAAGTTTATCGTGTTTGTTGGCTAATTTAAAAATCCCTCTCGGAAAAGTATTCCCGTCGGCCGGCCCGTCATCTCGCCGCGGCCGGTTGATATCTCTTTTGACCCGTATATTTTTTATTCGCTTCGTTACCTAAGCTTTTTCGTATCGTATCGAATCTCGAGGAGTCGTGTAGTCTCATTAAAATAATACAGGGCTACCGGATAATCTTATCCGGTGTGTTTCGATCGCAGATTGGGTGCGCGTGCGGCGATAACACCAAGAGTTATTCAGACAGTGCACGCTCGATACGCTACTACTTTTTAATCCATTTTGCGACGACATCTTCATTATTTGTACCTTTACCATAGTAATAAGGCTATACAAGAGTGCCAAGGTTTACGACGCTCGTCAAACCTACGACTCGGTAGCGACATACCAAATGCAAATCCTTTATAATATATTCATAAAATTATGTGTTACACATGTATGACAAAATCTTCCCGTCAAATAAAGTAGTACTAGCAAGTGTGTTTTTTATGAAGGGCACTCGAGGGTTTGTCTTTTAAAAAGTACTCTTATTACGTATTGCGTAGGGTGAAAATTTCCGCAATAAAGAACTAGCTGCAAAAGGTTTTACGTTCTAAATTTCACACATAATAAAGGGAAGCAATTCTTATGATTATTAGCGTGGAGACTGCGGGAATAATCCTCCGCAGTGACATCGCTGTGTGACATAAGCCGGAAAAATCTAATAACAATAAAATAAAATTGCTGCCGGTTTGTAAATTTAAAAAAGGCATAGGGAAGAAAATTCGTTTTCTGCGCCATGACAACCATTACCGTTACTTTGAATTTACCTTTTAAGAGGATCGTCAATTCAGTTAATGTGTTTATACTTAATCTATAAGTAGGGATGCCCAACTCCTATATCTCTGGGCAAATTTTAATCCGCGCATAAAAGATTCTGTATAAATCATATCAGGCGTCTTTGATAAAGCTCTGAAAGTGCTTAAATCAACAATATTCGTGAGTAATATTTCCTTATGCTATTACTATTAAAATTTCACCTTAAGACGGGAGACTTCCGATTCATTCGTGTTAAAACGTCTGAAGACAGTGAGGAGGGTGATCTGAATGCATACTTTTGTTTCCGAATTCAAAGCCCCATTTCGGCCGCTTCCACCGCAACGCTCGTTTAAATTATTTTGCCAGTTTTCAGTCGTAAATTTTACGAAGACTTTAATTGTTATTTTAACTGCAAGCTCAACTTCGTGTTCACGATGGTGGTGGGGCTGTGAAAATATGTCTTAATTCGCTCACCCTATGACTTATGTTCATTGAAATTAAACCGTTTCGTTCTTTGTACTTAAGATATTTCAGAGACAGGTAATAAATTCTCAGTTTTGTCTAACACCTTGTAAATTGTCCAAATTCTACCTACTGTCTACTAATGATATCTTGATTCCTTCTCAATCAGTTCAGGGAATTGGAATCAGAAGCAATGGAAACGGATCTCCAAGGAGTCGTTATTCTAAACAAGTTGGTGCGCACTTGATCTCGTAGAGCATGTCTCAAAGGGCGTCATATTCGAAATTTAAATATTATTGTTGTTTTTACTGAGTGCACTGAAATTGAAGAGAAATAGAATTTATTCCCGCGACCCTCCCCGACTCGGGAATCACATTTGACTGCCGGCAAAAAAAAATAAAAAGCCAACTTGACTTTTCGTCTTCCCTGTTTCAAAATCGTTTAAGTATCGATTATGATTATCAGCTAATTACTTACCTTCGAAACGTTATTAAATTGCGTAATCAAAATTGATCCTTTTGTTTATGGGTCTCGATCCTTTCAATCATCTATCGACCATTGAGTTTCGATATCATAATAATTGTCCATAATTATATATTCCCTTGAACGGAGCGCATCGTTTTTATTGTTATTTTATTTATAAAGTAATAATTTTTTCGTCGGACGCAAGTCGATCAGGTTTTAAATTTGATTGATCCGATATAAAGATCGATTTAATAATCGAGTGTTCCGCTTATGTTTTGGTTTTCTCTTTTATCGATAAACGTTTTCATAGGATCGGTTTTGTTTTACCTTCTTAGTGTCTGTGTTCTGATTATTTATGGGTCGCTAATTTTGATGTTCTTAATCGTTTCTATTTGATTCGATTTGGGATGAGATATTATTATTGTAAGATATTCGATAGTGACTCATATACAGGCAGGCTAGGGAACTAATCATAGTGATCGACCGATATGAAGTATCTCTATCGTTGTATTAAAACAATACAGAGATACTTAGATGGTTGCTAAGTACGCAGGGACCACCGGGAGCACCTTTTGTTAAGGCTCTTCTACTCGCAAATCGCGAGATGCTGAGATACGCCGCATACCGACGCGGGCCCTTAATGGCCATCCCTCGACAAAGGTAATTTACGTCTCATGTGCGAAACCACTCTTAACTAAAAGCCCCTTAAATTACAGCATACACCGGGATTGATTCGAAATTAATCTCGCTGCCGATGCGGTCTGGAGATTGACGCTTTTTGTTCTTAAAAAAAAAAACTATTATAGATGTTGTGGCTGGGGATTTATGACAAATCGATAAAAATAAGCACCTCCTCTTTTTTGAGGTTGCTTAACAAGTTGAGTGTTACAACTAAACTGCTCAGCTTTTGGTGCACACAATTTAGATGATGTTATTTCACTGGGCTTTTCATATTATAATTTATATGTTGAAGATTGGTATAAACAATAGTACTTCTATATAAAACAACACAAATGCCAAAAGCCTTGGAAGCCCACGAAGTGTTCGAGGCTAAAACTTGGATTGAATACTTAATATTAGTAACAAACGATGAGTAAGCCAACGTTTCAATTTACAAGATCACAATCCCAGATAGCTATTGTGCGATATTCATACATATATCTCGGGACCTTATTATAAGCTGCGCGAGCACAAGTTAACTTGTCTCTGGTTTATCGGGAAGATTTTTGTTCGTCGATACGGCGCATGAGCACTGACCGGGCTACCTCTTTGCTCGTATGTTCGTATCATTGTAGATGCATATCGCTGTTCACCAGTTCTTTTGACGCTTTGGGAATTACTGGTAATTGGCTGTATTTGTCTGTTGTTTGTTTTGGTATTCCAAGTAAATTAATATCAACATTTGAAAGTGCTAAAAGATAGAGTATCATCAGGAGTTTCGCTGATGTATTAATCCATCAGTCCGTTGTAATTCACAAAATGCTCCGTAACAGAACGTTCTTTAAATATGAGTTATTTCAATGCTGGCTCTACCAGCTTTTCACATAAATCAATAACCCAATTTCCTGCATCTAAATCAGCTCAATTTGAACACAACATTGTCCGTACACGACTATTATCAGATACGTTGGCGGTTCTTAATAGACTGTTACCTTACATCGAATCTGCGGGAATAATTAAAACGCTAACGGAATTATTAAGCGAGACTGTTCGCCTTGTATTGGACAAGATAGTTGCGGGACCGACTCGATAACCTGGACTACGTATACTAGTGTATTTATCCTAATGTAGATATGCTATGTTTTATTGATTCTAGCATCAGACGACTCCGCCCATGATAAGTTAACTAGAATATATAATTTTCGTTATTGACTTTTCAAAGCTTAACTAAGTGTTTTCTGTATTTGGTTTCGAAGCACCACAAATTCTGCTAACAGCTGTTACATTAATTATATATACTTGTCAAAAAGTTAACTATTCAATAAAACAACGCTCAAAATTTATTAAACTATCCTCAAGCATCAATAACTTACTACTTTCCCATTTAAGCATCCCGCTGTAGACTTCGCAGCACCTCACAGCGATAATTTCAAATTAAATCTTTCAAGTAATACGCTGCAGTAACCTTAGGTGCTAACAACGCGAGTTAATCAGCGAGATCCCCTTACGACCTCCATTAGATAGACGCAGCTTAGGCTCCTAATTGAATAAGGGACTAAATTAAACGGGCATGACCTCTTTCTATTCAAATTCGACTCCTGAGATGACTTTACATACGTATGGCGTGATATTAGGCGCTTATCGATGGCGAGATTAACCTGATTGAAAGCGTGGGGGTCTGTGTTGTCAGTTTTAGTAGGTGCAATGTTTTACGTAAGTTTAGGGACGATAGTTTTCTGGAAGGAGAGTGACGTAACATTAGATCAATAATTCATGATGGAAAGGGAAACAATCACAAATATGTGTGACTCACCAAGCTCTCATCAAAGTCTGAAAACCAGCGGGATAAAATTGGCATAATTTTCTAATTACCCAAACAATATGTCATTGCAATTTTCAAATTACTGTGGTGTTATTATACTTGGCAGTTGATATGCTATCTTGCATACTTAATGCAACTGTATCACCTGCAGCCAATTAGAGCCTGACTCTGAACTATTTTTAGTTAGAATTTATGGCAATGATAGTTTTATAAACGTTGCTAATTTTGTTATTGTGTGAAAATTGCAATTACCTTAAACTGTTACGTGAGTATTATTATAAGGTAATTTAGTTTCCTGCATCATCGTCATTACCATTTAAATAAGTCCAAGACTTTTTTGGTAAGCTATTCCTTGGGTTCACTAATGTATGACAAAAAACGAGTGACAAATTAAAAAAAAAATATTACAAAAAGTAATCACTTGACAAACATATTACTTTATAAGTAATCATTTGACAAAATACAGATTTCGCAAATGTTTTACTTTGCAAATATTTGAAATGTCAAAATATCATTCCAAAAATATTCATTTGATCAAGAAGTACTTGATTTGTCAAATTTGAGATTTTACAAAATGAAGGTAGATAAATTGTTACTAAATGAAATTTATTCAAGTGCCCACCTATTGTCATAACTATTTCATTTTATTGCACTGTCATTTATCTAATATATATACATATAAAGCAAGTTTAAGTAATATATCTTCGCTCGCTCTTGGACCGACAGTTAGAAATTTTTTTCAAATAAATTAAGTAGGTAAGTAATTATCAAACAATGCATTTTGTCAAACGTGATTTATGCTTTGCGTTGTTTTACCACTTAACATGATTATAAAAAAGTTAGTTTGTCAAATGATGTTTAAATGTTATGAAATGTCTTTATATTTTGTCAAATGAGTTATTTACAGAAAGAATAGTTTTTAAAGTCATAACGTTATCGAGTATAAATTTACCTCACGTTATTTTTAAAATGAAAATTTGTGATTCGTTTTTTGTCAAATGACAGGATACCTATTCCTTGACTAACGTATTTTTTTCCAGCACTGTGATATCCTAATTAAAAGGTGAAGTTTCTTAAGTATTGTGTCTTCCCCTTTATTCATAAACGTTGCTAAAAGTAGTGATTAGCGACTGTTGTACCATATTTTTTTGACATTTACAATCAATAAACTTTAATCATCGTTTATAATGCCTCACGTCTTATCAGAGGGGCAATTCTCGTATTTTTAAGAACGTTCGCACTCAAATCTCAGGCTCAATCTGTCAAAAATACAATCAATTTGCATACGTTCTTTACAAGTTTTTGATATTCATTGTCTCTGTGATGAGATCACGACTTGAATTTGAACGTTTTTTAAGTACGAGAATTGGCCTTCTGCTCAAAAGTATATTTAACCAATCAACCGACACAATAGACGTTTAGTTTGGTACTAGATGGTGCAAAGTACACACAAATCGGAACTTCCTCCCCTAATCATTTCCGTCAGGTTAGGTTTAATTGAAAGTTATGCAAATCTCTCAATTCGACTCCTTCACAATAGTACCGGGATTCCGAATGAGTTAATCCGTGTTTATGCTCCTAATCGGCCCCTTGCTGAAGCCTTGTTACCGGTTTAGCTCACTGTTAAATTTATACAATGCCTTTTGTATACAATGAACCATTTATTTAACTTAAAACGTTGTTTATGCCAACATTTTCTTTTATTGGATTTAACTTATTGAACTTTACGATATTGATTCTAAGGAAACAAATTCTTCAGTTAATCACATCGTATTTTTTTAAGATAAACCCTAACTGTTATTTAACAATGGATGTTATTGTTGCAGCTGAACTAAAAATGGACGTGTTGAGGGAACGAGAAGTGAAAGACAACCTCGAAAGGCAACTTCTCGACGAGCAGAAAATGCGAGGTAAGTACTATTAAATTACAACCAACATCTGAATCTAGCCCAGGATAATATTACTACGAAACACGTATTCTCGTTCTTCTCTAAAATATGTGGAAACCGTCGATAATAAGCAAAGGATTCAGTAAAGAACAAATAGGGCTTAATTTGAACACGTTCATAAATCACGGTTGAACGGTCCGCACCGCATTGGCCACAATTAACAGGAGATCTTGTTACGGGACCATTGTCTTCTTCCTCGCCGCGTTATTTATTTCCAACATTAAAACTATTATTTTCTCATATTACACGGCGTGCCTTATGTTGCCGATTTTCTTTCCGTGCCACCGACCCATCGGCGCCTCTTCCATAATTGTTTATGCTACAATGTGTTGCGGGTGTTCAATTAATTCCATTTTTATACGTATTTTCACACGTTATAACCTCACACCGTCTCTTATTGTTAATGTTATCTATTTGTTTCTGTACTTTCCCAAGCCCGGTGCTCGCGTGTTCCAACGTTTTCTTCGATTTATAGGTTCATTGATAGTTTTATGGGTTCCTTTGACGTCTACGTAATCACCATAATTATGCTATTTATTAAGACAATTTTGTTTCGCTACATTGAAGGTTTAAATTTGTTTGTGGTATAAACGACGTACGTTTATTGCTGTGGGTCAAAGCTACCATAATTGGAAAATGTATACAGCCATAATTCGTAATCTGTGAAATTACATTAACTTTGCATAGTGCAAGTATCAAGGTAGGGTTCGTCATAATTGAATCTATAAATTAAATTAATAGTTCGATATCGTTGCACAGTTCTAGTCCAAACAAACATAAAGGTCAATTCGAACAACACAATACCACCCTTTCTTCGGGTACAACGTGATGTCAGCCAGTAAAAAGAAAACCGACAGAATGGAGGTAACCTTTGTACAAATGTCAGGCGACATGGCAACGGTGAACTGACGCCTTGAGACAAAGGGTTTAATTCTATTGAAGACAATACGACGAGCCATATTGAGCTTTACACTTTAAATAATAACGCATTGATTCGCATCATATCAAAAGTGAGAACGATTTTACATGTCACAAACGACATAAAGGTGGCGTAGATATTTTATCAAGGTAGACATTTCTCTTGTGTTAATGTAATATAAATTTAAATGTTAATAAAGGGACGACAGGTCTGCGAGCTTGCCGTTGCGTATAATGAAAATAATTATTGCTTCTGAAACATGCATTATAATTATATGACCGCTAACTACACACTACAAAATTGTGACTAACAATCTGTAATAAATGTTCATAAAACTGGGTGCTTAGTGCTTAGCCAGTGTAAATTGTACAGTGTTTATAGTAGCCGTGAAATCGCTGCTAATGGGTTTCCTAGACTATTTGGCGATCTTCGATCTAGTTTAAAAGCTTTTTGACAACTTATCTACTCGTGCTAACACCTTTATTGACGGCTCTTCCGTTTCTAATCCGGCTTTATTATGAACTGCATTTGCAGCGGAATGCCCACCCATGAACCCATGATTTGTCCTTCTCCTATTCTAGTATTAAACTGGAACTATCTATCATTCTTCTCGCTCAATAGTGCAAAGGGTCGTCTGAAGCTCGCTTGCCAACAGGTGTCAAGCACGCAACCTGTCAGTTCTTATAATTACTATCTTCTATTGTAATAATGTTCAGTGAACCGTAATCCAGATGAATCCCGCACTTTTATGCAAAATATGATCTAAAAACGTTAGCGTTTATAAACTTACACGCACACGCTGCGTGGGATACAAACACATGAACAAGATTTAATATTTCGGGTATGGTATAGCAGTAAGTAAGTAGAACGGAGCAACAAAGAGGGAAATAGAGGCTCCATACATAATTCACACGGTGAATGAACTCGATTGCGACGTGAGCAATACTGTTAATTGCCAAAAACCAATCATCAGATAGCGGTATACGCGTCGACGCTGTGAAATACCACTTTAGTTACAAAAGCTCGCGCAACCAATAGTGCTTCACGAACCTGAGATGAATAGTCACTGTTCCACTGAAATTTACCACTCTTTATTACATTCTGTTCAATTTTTGACACATTTTAACTCAAAATTCCTGAAATATGAAACCAAAATATGGGTATTTGATACGTTTGCCATCTCTACTAAAAATCAACGAAGATGTAAAACTGTAGCGATCGACTATGGAAATATCGCCTTAGGATTATTAAAATGACTGAACAGTGTAAAATTGATCGATAATAACAGTGAAATGGCCGATCTTTGATGTAGATAACGTTAAATTGATCTTAAGATTCTTATGAGGCTAATTTCTATCGAAATAATAAAACACACATATCAACGTGACTTAAAGTATCGTGTATGTAAATACAGTACACGTTAAGTAAATAAATGAAGTTATAAACATTCCTCTAAACACAAAAGGAAAATAAAAAATGTATAATTATTTACCAGCAACACGTACAATATTGGTAACTCGAAACTTATGTGCGATTCTAGAGCAAGTCGAATATACTGGCTACTGCGATCCAATAACAATCAATCAGGCCCGTGGATCGCAGTACACCATGAAAATTGGAATAGAGCCGACGAGCCTAATCAACCTTCGCGGACCGCGTTCATTCATAATAGATATTGTATTGAATAGTCCACTATCGCATGGGCATCTAGCGCTTTCGTAATGCACCGTGGTTCTATTTAAATGGCGTACTATACGGTAATCTGCGTAATTAATTTACTATTGAAAATTAGAATCCATTGGCTAGCAAGCGTTTGTGAAGATTTTTTATTGGATAGACTTAAACTAGACTTGGATAGTTTGTTTCTAAGCCCTGGCTTACGCTAAACTTTAAACTTTATTATAGAGCTACGACCTATTTCAATTGTTGAATTTAATTAATGTCAAGACAATTCGTTGTCTTCATTTGGGATGATTAATCTTGTATCGAGTTTTCAGGTAATGGTAGGGTTCCGTCTAAATCTTACTCAGTCATTTTGATATATTCGTTTATAATTGAGTCGGACTGTGCACCCCGAGCAAGGGACACCCTTGAGGGTGCTCCTTCATTACCGAGGATGTTATGAGCTCGAAGGGAAATCGGAAGACTTTCATAGTTCTCGCCCTATGATTTTGAAGCGTTCCGGTCACGGCTTTAACCTTTTGAAAGCAGGGATGCAATTAGAAATATCATTCCATTTTAATCAGGCTTTGCTCCTAGCCTAATTTATAACAAGACGGTTAGTATATTAGTGTCAATGTTGTCAACGTGAAAAATTCGGTATTTATGAATGTGTTCTCAAAAGTAGCAAAGATCAAAAGCATTACCTATAGAATATCAACAGCTTATTTGACAGACAATGTTCATGTTAATGAACCATCAAACCGACTCTTACAATATCATCTAATAGTACTTTACCATAACTGTATTTCCCATCCCTCTATCCAAATACGGCTCTGTCGCCCCCTCCCATGCATTTAAGACGTAAAGGAGTTGGTATAATTCTCATTGTGCTCGAGATTGTGTAATTAAATAACATGTAGGCCTCAACATTACAGGCGTCTTGAAAGGGTTCGCAATGGAAATGTTACGCCAATTATGCGTACATTATGTCCGGAATGGAGGGTTATCGATGCCTGTTAAAGATATACCTCGGAATTGAGGAATTTGATATTATGCCTCTTCCGTCTTCGTATGTTGTACATGACGAACAAGTAAATGCTTTGCGTTGATTTTGTGGATCTTTGAAACCATTATTATTATTATCATGAAAATATTGTTTCACACCTCGTATGTGTGTTCTAAGCTGCAATGGTCTGATTTCAGTTGATGATCGAACAGTTTTCAAGAAGCAATTGATTGAATTGAAGATTGGGCTGCCTAGGTCATAATGCGTTTTGTATAGATACATGATGCGTCTTAAACATGATGAAGAACTCTGATAAACATGACGGTGAAGAGAGTCCTTTCATTTACGAACTGTGTTTATTGGAATTTGTTATTCCAACAAATATTCAATAGGCTAAAATTTGTCATGTATTGTTCTAATATTATTGTTGACATGCATGTAGACTCATTTTATGTACCTACTGTACTAATGTACGCTCTAAGGGCAGGACATAGCTGTTCGCAAAACACTAATTAACACCAGCTGTATTATGTACACTTTCCTATGATCCACAATAAAGATGATTTGATTTGATTTGATAACAGATTAAAGGTCATTAATACATAATCATCTTACAATTCCACGTGATAAAAAAGAATCGATTAGCACTAAAGACTTATAAGTCGATGGCACCAAACGATGGGTTAGTTAGTGTCATATAATTGCTGGCTATTACAGTGCTAAGTATAAATCAGGATAATTTATACGATTTTAAAGAAACAATAGTCTTGGGTGCATTGTTGTGATAATCGTCATTTGTTTTCACTTAATCACTCTGCAATTAATGAAAACGAGAGATTAATTGAAACAGAACCTATAAAAAACAATCTAAATGAAAATATTGGTCCTATAGCTACAATGACAGATTTCCATTTGCATACTGTACGTGAATGTACCTACATCAAAGCAGTTTTGGCAAACGGACATTTGACGTGAGTCAGCCCCTGCAAACATTATCACTGGCGGACAGTCGAGTGATCAAATTCAAATGAAATCGTTTAACAGGCGGACAATCGTATCAACATACGTCAGTAGTCAGTGCGATCTATCGCTGACTGGGCTCCCCTACGATAATTGTATTAGTTCATACACATTTGAAATACGATGACTGGCTGGACAATCAGTTGTCTATGAACTTACGTATAGTATGGATGTAGTTGGAATGCACGGGTAGTCATTGTG
The DNA here is from genome assembly GCA_949629135.1 of Eremobia ochroleuca. NCBI lineage: Eukaryota > Metazoa > Arthropoda > Insecta > Lepidoptera > Noctuidae > Eremobia > Eremobia ochroleuca. Next base: position 10,010,984 of record OX451390.1, on the reverse strand, counting down.
TCCAACATTTTTGCTCTAATGTTTTTTCTTCTTCAATTTTAAGTGTATAAGTAACGCAAATTCCTAACATGATTCTGCATCTATATTTATCTCTTCTTTGTTAAGTGTCGTTTCAATGAATACAGTAGATCAAGAATGGAGTACCATTAGGAAAGATAAAATACTTCGCTGACTCATTCACTCATTAAAATAATATACAGCCTCATTGAAAACAAACAATATTTCATCTGCAACCAATCAGTATAGCAATTTGGCGTCCTTCAATTCGGCCACACTGTGGCCTTAATAGATACAATCTGTCGAATGCTCATTGGACGTCGGTGCTATTGTGCGCTGCAGACGGAAGCTTCCTATTACAGGCAGCGCAGTCCGTTTGTATAGCCTAACTATGTTACCAGCCATTTCGATTGTTGATAAATCGATGCAGATGTATGGGAATTGAACGTTGTGTGTAGTTGAATTGATATTTATTATAGTTTCGGTCTTATTTGATGTTTGTATTTATAGTTTATTGGTTCCCGCCTTAATATTTCGTAAGCTCTGGGTTGAGCAATTCATTTTACTTGTGATCTTCACAGTGCAAGTTTCACGCGTTTTTAAATACATAACTTTTATCTATATACAGGGTAGGACATCGACGCGCAATTTGTTACCAAGGATTCAGCACATTACAAAGTCTATATAAATAAAATTGGAGTGTCTGTTTTTAATATCGAAATAACCGTTTTTTACTACATGCATATGAATATATATACGGTACATACACCAAAATAACATTTTTTACAATTTTTGTCTCTCTCTCTGTCTGTCTGTCTGTCTGTTTGTTCCGGCTAATCTCTGAAATGGCTGGACCGATTTTGACGAGACTTTTATTGGCAGGTAGCTGATGTAATAAGGAGTAACTTAGGCTACTTTTATTTTAGAAAAAAAATCTTATATTTTAGAAAAATAAAGTAATGTTGCAATGTCCAAGTACTGTCATTTACCGCGCGCAGCTCACGCGCATGCCACCACTGTGCCGTCACGTCGGGCGCCTCCCACCACTTCTTCATTTATAAAAATGTTTAGTATATATGAAAAGATTATGAACTAAGTAGTGATAGATTATTAACATTTACAAATAACTATACAATTAAAAATGACCCAGCGAAGCAGGTATTCACAGGTAGTTCTCAATAAAAGTTATCACTCAGCAAATCCTTACAGTAAAAAACCAACGGCGTCAGCGCCTATTACGAGCAACATGTAAGCAACGGAAAGGAATCCGCAAGTGAAGTCCGAGTTCTCATAAAAATACCTGCGATATCTCACGCGAAGAATGGGAAAATGAAAAAATATTCCGAGTACACGGTAAATCCTGACCGCGATGCGACGTGCGACCCCGCGCTCTGTCGGACCGGACCAGATACGAACCGTGTACGGAATTCAATCACCTAAAACACTTACATACTTTTTAGGGTTCCGTACTTAATGTATAATAGAATTTTATTGGCAGGGAAAACAAAAATTTCGTAATTTGTTACAATTTCGTCAATAGTCAGTTTTAATAAAAGAGGTCGGTCTCTTTCACACGCTGTCTACATCTCTCTATCTATTGTCCTATCGCAGGTATGCTGGAAGAGATATCTTATGAAACAAGCATCACCTTTGTACCTATTTTTCTGTTCTGTTTTTTCTTATCTGTTTATATATGTGTGTACATAAATGGTAAATAAATAAAATAACCCTTCATGAGTCTAGAGATAACATTACCACATTTTTGGTAGAACTGCTCATAGTATAAAGTTATGTAACTACATTATATGGTAGAACATGTTGATGAAAGTACAGACGCCAGCACATCAAGCTACTACAATCTGTCAGATTTCTTTAATAGATTTTCATCTTTATCGCTAAAGCATAAGGTTCAAAGTTGATTGGGAAAATCTGACAGTTTCGGGTAGCTTGATGTGCTGGCGTCTGTACATGATATGTACATCTGTTGACAATTTACGTTACCCTGTCTCATAAACTAAGGTATATCTACAGGTTGATCGCCTAACACACTATCAGTAGCAATGGGTTTCATTTTGACATTTCAAAAACATTCATTGCGTTATTTACGTTGTCGAGCAGACACATTTTTCGAACATATGGAGCAATGGATTAGCAATATGCTTCAAAATTATTCAAATTGAGAGTAATAGTGTGTTACACAATTAGGGTGCTGTATCTTAAGAGACAGTGGACGGCCATAATGTTGTTTTAATATTACCAACTTTTGTAAGTGAGGACTCTGTCGATCTACCCAAAGTTAAACAATATTATAAAATGGTAAGAGTAAGTAAAATATTGTCACAGCCTGGAACTATTTTACACTACACTCATTCAAGCAATTAATTCCACTGTAGACAGAAACATTCAATTGTCCCTCCTATCATTAAACTAGGTATCCCGTTAAACATAGGTTTGTACGGAACCATAATAGCAGAGGTTCGTCGGATGCGGACCGGTTTTAGCTTATTATGATATTTAGCGATCCTTACTACAATGTATTAATGTATATCTACTTTATCACGTAAATCCGATAATCTATTTCTGATACCCATAGATAAATAGACTCATGGTTAATATATAAAGATGTAACATGAAATTTCTTGGAGGAGTAAGAATAGAAAACTAACGAAGGATATGTTACGTCACCGAAAATAAGCACAAGATGACTCTAATTTCGCATAAGTAGACCAAGTTTGTCCACTTGGTAGTTAATATTTATATCTTAAGTGACAAAATATAAATTAAGACGCCCAAATATGTGTTTTGAAATTAAAAACGCTTTATAAAAGTATGATGAATATTCAACTCAAACTTACGCTCACGCCTGCCAGATTTTTTTTTGCAAGTGTGAGGTCTGGCAAAAGTTACCGGCGCGGCGCTACAAAGTTTTCGTGGCGACGTCTGGTAAATATTTACACTGTAACGTTGCTTCGGTGGTTTCATTCAGTTTTTTTCTTGAGGTTCAACTGTGGCCGCGGAAAAATTGTTTCAATCTCTTTGTAGCTTCGTATTGATTATCTGTCTTTTTCGGTCTTAACTCTAATTTAAACGTTAACATTCAAATTTTCATCGATATGACGTATCATGTTGTGATCCAATTCCGCATTTATTTATTTAATACTTCAAGCACATAAATGTACAGCGGCGGACTTAATGCCATAGGCATTTTCTACCAGTCAATCTTTGGGTGATGCAGAGACAAACAGTAGTAGGTGAAATCACGAAAATTGAGGAATCAATATTTGAAATATAAATATAATATATATACATAATTACATATCAATATACGCACAAATAAATATAAATAAATACATGAATATATTAAAACGAAATAAGACAAACAATGAGAAAATATTAGCATGTTATTCCTTTTTTTTTCACGAAAAATATGGCTTCTCTCTAAAAATATGGTCATAACGTAATTTTCTATCATTCTTGATTAAACTTCTAAACTCTCACACATGTGTTCAAGAGATCGTATAATTTCTTCATCAGTTCTATTTAATTCTCCGCCATACTTCTGAGTTCTTATTACAGCCGCGGTATCCACTACGTGACATTTTTCCCGATACGCGTGTCCTCCAGAATGCAGGACACGCTCCCCTTGCTACACGATCGTATCTGTAGTGGCACACTGAAGATTCCAATGTATCTAATTCAAGAGTACAGAGGAAAGACAATACTGATGTTGAAGTTTGCAAAAAGATGTCTGCAGATTTTTTTTTTTAATCGTTGCCCCACACTAGGAATTTCTCCTGTACTGTGGGTGGGTTTACAAACATTTAAACTCACATACACAAACAGCCAGACCCGAAACAACTACTTGTAGGTCATACAAATATTTGTTCCGTGCGGGAATCGAACCCGCGACACGCAGCGCAGCAGTCAATAGCTTAACCACCGCGCCAACCTAGAAAAAATATTAGTAATACTTACTTTTTGTTTCCCGTAAATGATAACATTTTCAGCATATTTTTGAGCTCATTTCAATCAAAAATACAGAAATCAGTTAAAAAAGAACCTCATGAGTGAACACGAAATGTGATTAGTGTACGTCTCGCGGCTGTTCTCGTGAAATGAAGCGCAGTATGAGATCAGCGCGCGGAAGTAATGGAAATGATTAGATTTCACCGAATGGTCAGCTCCGAGTTCCGATCCAATCCACCCACCTAATTCTATTATGCATTTGAAAAATCCATTCTGTTTCAATTTGTATTTTTCAAACATTCCATATATTCGTGTTTCATCATAGGTTTATGTTCTTAAATCTCTTCTGTTGAGCCTCTCTATATTTTTTTATAAGGGTTGTATATAAAAATATAAATCAGAATTGCCGTTTCTACCTCTCCCATAATCTTTGGATTAAACAAATCGAACTAAACAAAAGCACCCCATAACTTTGCGAACAAGTCGCGAAATGGTAGGTAACACCAAAGGGCGGCAAAGACGTTGAAACGAAACGCATAGCATTACACATATCACGGCTAAGTAGAATACGATGTCGGGCCCGTGCCGTTGTTCCGATGGACACACCAATTGACTACCTTTTAAGAACTAGTGCTTTGTCCTATCCTTATCGGGATGCAGTAGGCTGTTGTGCGTTCAACTTCTTTAATTTATCTTGTTAGTTTTCCTGATAGTAGTATTGTTCGAGTCTTCTCTGGTTCTCTTTAAGTTATCTATTAAACGTTTAAATGCAAATAGAATGTTTGATTTTACTTGGGTTGGTTACCTTTTAAAAACGTGTAGCGTTATCTGCCGATATAAGTTTGCAAGATATAAAATTAATTAAAGCTATCGAATTCAACTGAAGCTTTATCTGTGCAACATAATTATAAAATTTGATGGCGTATTTTTCCGTCCAGGTGATCAAGAAGGTAGCCGATTACTTACAAATTAAAACAGTGCAAACTATCCAGAGATAGGCGTTTTATAATCAAGAAAATAGCAGTGCACTTGCATGACGTTTAATTTAACAAACCATCAACATTCGTAGAGAGATAACGAAACGAAAAGCCGACGAAGGTTTCACAATGTAAGCTACCTTGTTATTACCACTACTGTAATTATAAACTTGTATCCTACACATCCATACAGTAACGACTAATCAAGACCCTATTCAGATTCATTACACCTAAGAGAAGAGCAATAAATATAACGCCCTAATAAAATCTCGCACAACATAGGAAATAATAATAAAATATTACAAGAGCCCGAGATTTTGTCTAATTAATTTTGTATATACGTACTGTGGGGCTGCGATGTCTTGGGAGTAACATACAATGAGTCCGGAAAACCGAAGGTGAGGTGGTAACAAGATCCACCAACGAGCTAAATTAGAATTTATGATTGTATGTGAAATTGTTAGAACGGGTTTCAATGTACATATATTATAATGGTTCGTATAATAAGATGGAGTTGAAACGAAGTTTAGCGGCAAATTGGTGAAATACCTAATAAACTTTGTAATTACTGTATTGTTTTCCTTATGAACAACGAACTTCATTCGCATCATGATCAGATGTGAGTAACAACTTCAGTTACAGGTGGATATTAAACATTCAATTCGAGAACAAAGAGTGTTTGGTAACACAGGAAGCATGTCTTTTACAATTGGTCTCCAAAAATCGCCATAGAAAACTGTTAATTTTCCAATTCGTTTCCAAAAAGGAAAATCAAGAACAATTTAATGAAGCAAACCAGTTCATAGATCAAAGAAGTGCCCAACACCTAATCGTGACCAACAACAAAACGTAATTCAATCAAGCACTCGGTCAAAACTTAACCAAACATGGCTGACCAAAATCACGACAATGTTTCTTCAATCCAGCGTGCTCGCCGGTAGTGTGACGGTACGGAGTCAACACGGCAAGAAGTGTCGCGGCCGAGGCATGTCGGGTCCACGAGCTGTCGATTATACAAGTGAGTGCACGCGCCCTGAGCCAGCTCGCCGTGTCCGTAACATGATACTAAACTTGTCGCTTTTAACTGTAATTATAATTCTCTAGCTTTGAATACGATTAGCAGAAAGTTTTTGACACGGCTCTCTATTTCGCTTCAGCGGCTTGATTGTGAAATTCTCGGGAATTGCTTTCACAGTACTCTATAGGCACCGTTTGATAGAGTTTACAATTTATGTCATATTTAATACTTACTAATGAAGATTGGGAAAACGAGGCAATGTTGACTACGAATTTGATAATTGATAATTATGAAGCTGATATGCATGTGTTCTGGTGAGAGAGCACCCGTGTCGCGATCAAGAATTAATTAATAACCAAAACTATTTCTGTATTCAAGCGAGTTGAGTACAAATGAACAAATTTAGCAAAATTTAAGCTACAATTTCCAAATTGCCCACCGGAGCGTATGAACTACTGAGGCGGAGTTGCGTGTTAGCGCCAGACCACTGGGAGTTAGAACTCTGTTCAAAACTGGCGGTCGGCGACACTGGAATGAGTCAGCCGGCCACCAGGCGAAGGTAATGTGAACACTGCCCACCCGTGCGCCGGCCGCGCTGCGAAATACTGCTCACGAAATACTGGCCCAATGTGTAAACGTTACACTTCGTCACGACGCCGCCACGGTGACACATTAGCGGGTGCAACTGGATGAAATGCTGTCAAAATTAAAATCTTCCAACAATGAACGATCAGGTAGAGCAAGTCCAAAGAGAAGATCCCGACAACATTGATTAAATCTGACAACGCAAGGATAAAACGTGACTTGATAACATTTAGTCCAAATATTAAACCGAAACAATACTAATCGAATAAAATTGGCCCAAAACATCCTCTCGTAAATCCGATTCACTGCAATAACAACATCAAGTAGATTTATAATTATCGGAAGAGCGTTTAAGTCGCGTTTTAATTATAGAAACAAACAAAAACAGGAATCTCCAATGTCTTAGTGAAGTTTCGGAGTGAGTCGGGACTTTAATTCAAAACTTTTTGCTGTGGAAATAATTTTCTTCAATAGGGGTGAGCTCCGCGTTTTAGAGATCGGAAGTCATAGCAACAATCGGCGTAAATCATGACGATTGTGCACTTAAAACGTAATTGACCTGTGCCCTCTTAAATCAAATTTGATTTAATAGAAGGGCTGTTTTTTATACTGAAGCACAGTAGACTGACTTCTTATAGAGAAGAAGGTGGTCGTATCTTATGTTACTTACTTAATAATAACGTGTCGTACTGTTTTTGTAAATTTTAGTCCAACAATCCTTTGACCATCAAAAACTGTATTAGACAGGCAAATTATTTCATGAAAGTTATAAAGGAATTTCCTCACCCCTAGTTGTCGAAACGGCACTCACCCCGGACATAGGAAATTCAATAATAATTGAACTCGGTGGACGGCGGTCCGCATCCGGTGTCTCGGGGAAATCGCTTATTGATCACAAATTTTACAGCACGTTCACAGTCTTAAAATGGTCAGGAAATCTTGTTCACGTGTTACGGTGCAGACTTCCAAATATGCCAGAATCAAACTTGATGACATTAACAATAAATACAATATGATAAAGTCAACCGGGCCGACAGAATAACATCTAGAGAATCAGCAATAAAACCCGAGACGGATTCGAAAACATGTAGTGATGCCATTAAATCGACACGTCTGCAAACAGAGAAGTGGTTCGATTCAGGGAACATGTATCAATGCATCGAATGCACGAATCGATTGTAACGATGTCGATTGCGGGCTAATAAATTGTTTACGTTGGCCGGTGTGCGATCATTAAGATCTTTGTTTACGGCTCGACCACACACGAGTAGCAGACGTCGATGAAGCCATACGCTGATTTGATTGCAGGATATCGTATTAAAGTTGCTGCTAATATCATATTTACTGCTGCCACTGTTAAGTTAGTGACAAAAATAGACTTCCGGCATGTACCAGTTAAAGTGCCTTTGTTTTATTGCAGTTTTATTACTGCAGTTAGCATGTCCGTGAGAGTTGTTTAATTCCGCATCGCAATTAAACTTTGAACGGTGAATGTGATTTATTCATTAGACGTTTTGTATTTGCTAAGATTGTTTTAAGTAGGTACTTGCATTTAATTGAACATCAATTCCAATCACGCAATCAATACTCAACATCTCTCAGATAAATCGAAACTAATCTCATTAACATAAACTGGAAAATCCAACACATTGAAGCTTTCATCAATAAAATCAATTCTGTTTTCGTGTGCCGGTCCATCGGCGCGTGAAAGATGATTCCATTTATACTCTCATCTGAGTTGCGAACAAACACAAGGTTTATGCGCTCAGCTCAGCTTAGCTCAGCTCGCTTTATCGACTTATTGCATTTTATAGCGGACTCATTTGCTTGTTTATCTTCTACAAGTTGTTATTGCTCTTCTAATACTGAATGTGAATATACTGTTTATTTGATTTCGGTGTAACTGTTAGCATACCAATCACAGGCCATAGGAATATTTGGACGTTTGTTTACAGCTTTATCTACGTGCTGAAGTGTTAATGGCTTAGTTTTTCAACTGTTATTGCCTGCAAAACTTTTATCAGTTATTCAGCATTATTGACTTGTTAAAACCAACCAATAATATCGAAAACTTGTTATAACTAAAAAGCACTATCGATTCAAACAGTAGCATATTAAAATTGATCAGAAATTCCGGACTAATCCATCATATTGCAAACAGCGACTCGCAAAATGATACGAGCGTGTAATTTAATTTTTTCGGGCACCACACAATATTTCGACGAAAATGAATTATCTCCTGTCCTTTCGATGTAAGTACTACATGTACACGACTGGGATAATCAAATGACGTGAGCCGAAATTGATTCGTGAAAACCTTTCCCCGTCGTTTATCGCTGACCCGTCAATGCACAAAATATGACCTTTATGAAGTGTTTTTATTAATAATACTTTGATTTTTTATGTTTGCGTTCATTAATTGTGATTATTATTATTTGTAAAAAAATCCCACTATGTAACTTTGTTAGCTTGTATTTTTGTGTTTCAATCTACTTAATAATGTCTCCTGCAAAGTAATTGGTTAAAACGCAAAAAAAATAAGCTTTTTAAAATTCAGCGCTGTGGTTTCAGAATTAAATTGATTGTTAAAAAAATGTACACAGACAACAAAATGCTTTTTGTATAATTGCTTGTGACCATGGAAACCATTAAATGTCATATTTCATGATTGCGTCGTGTTTTACTGATGGATATGTAAATTATTCCAGAAATTAAGTCATTTATAATTAACTTACAACAGGAAGATTAGTTCCAGTTAGGAACTAACTAAAGTTACTATCACTTTTATGTTTTCTGCGTCAGTATTATGGAAGTCAGAAAACAAACTAATCAGAAATCCCACATATAAAAAACTATTAAATAGATTCGTATTGGTTTATAAATATTTAATTCAAGTTTGATTCTCCACAAACATCGAATCAATCAGACTTGTAATACAAATTGATTACATCTCACAGCTAACTTCCATTCATCACTCGCCTCCCACACATTTTCTTCACCAACACTGCTCTCTCACAAACAATCGCCAATACAATTTAATTTAATAAACTGTCAAAAAGCTGCCAGTACCTGTTAGTGTTTACAAATGGACCGCGCGGACATACGTTTTCCGCCTTGGTTTTCCAACAGGGAGCGTCGGTTCGCATCGCACCCCCATGATGAATTCACCTTTTATTTTGTGCCACTTGACTCAATTGAGAGTGATTTTTGAGCGTGAATGGGCAGCCTGCGTAATTTGCCATTGACAGGCAGAAATGTGCATTGAAAGCTATAAAAGGTTCAGACCAAACTCAATCAAGACCGCTTTCCGGTTTTACTGTTTGATGTATAAAACGAAATTGTTCGTCCATGTTTCAACTGTGAAACAATCTCGCTAGCAAAAGGTTAAAATATGTACGTCTTCATCGTATCGCTGTGCGAATCCATTTAAGTTTCATAGACAAAGTTTACGCCAACAATATTCCATAACAAGACTTTGCGAAATCTTAGCGGACCATTTGAGCAGTGCCCTCACGAATAGTTAGTAGACAATAAATTATTTAATAACCCTCGGTTCCGAGTGCGGGTCGTGCACTTAATCTGGGCGTACATATGAAATCACCTCTTTAGAAACAATTAATATAGCAGTGATTAAGCTTGGCTACATTTGTGAGATGTCGTTTTGTTATTGCGGATGGATGCTAATTGGAAAATTATTCGGGATTACAAACTGTTTGCTTGAAACGTCTATAGTTCCGATGATAGATGACACATTAGACAGAATTTATTATAATAGGGGAAGAAAGTATTCAAATTCATTCCAACCTGTAGGTAAACTAAAATTCTTTAAAGTGTATTAACCTGAATTTCAAAAGAACACCACATGTTGAGAGGTCTGTTTATCTAATTCCTCAAAGGTTTTGCGTTTCAAAGCTTGGAAGTGTCATCTGTAATTATTGTCCCCGAGTGACCGACTACTCTGACCGGTGTCGGGTGAACACTAAGCAGTTTGTAACTCATTCCCAAGATGTAGGGTTGCACCTTTCGTAGTTATGCTCGTAAAACTTAATGTGCCCGGTAACGCTGTTGTTATCAGTGATTTTTAATTAAAGAAACTTCAAAGTTGGACTTAATTGTTATTATCATGTTTTTGTTCATCGATCTTTAACGTTAGATATGATGGATCAATTATGATAATCGTTGCTGTTTACTTTTTGAATTAATTTAAAAGAGTCCATTCCCTTTTTATAAAGACTTAAGTTATCATTATTAATTGTGATGTCATGTCTATCTAAATTATGTTGGAAAGGGCAATTCAATATCGGTAGCCTCTACGATTCCCTCCGAGGGAAACTTGTTCCAGATACATTGATGAACACGAGACACTTCAGCTCTGGAAGCAAGTTGTGCACCGTTTAAAGCTCTTGGTAACTAAGAGCTAGTTTGTAGGACTTCCACGGGCATCGCTCTACTCAATACTTGCCTTATACTCAGAAACAAACCTATATCGATCATTTTGCAAGGGAACATGACCACAGGTAGGTATATCAAATGTTTGAAGCACAATACAAGTGAATACGAATATGTACTTAACATAGCTACGTACAGTCATCAATTTAGCATCTCAGAAGTTTTTATTTCCCCCGTACAAAATGCGAGAAGGGGTGTCCCATTTGATGTCCAGGGTCGATGAAGTTCGAACGCTTTATTACTGTGTCCGGCTTTAAGTGGGTGTAAAGTTTCAACACCCTTTGATTTACTTGCAGCGCGGGGAATAGGTGTGCGACGGATCGGACCAAATTTGTTTCAGCTTTGTCTTTTTCCATTGTAACTCGATTTTATTGCGCACTGGTTTTGTTTTTGTTTTGTACCACTCGTCTGTCCAATCTGCCCTTCATTTTATTGGTTTTCCGTTCCGCTCACCAACATATACACAGAATATGTGATGATCTTAAATTACCCTTAACAGCGTTACAAGGGAGTATCGGGGACAATGCTAACCGCATAATGGGCCGAGCAATTATTACACTAATACCTTAAAGGACCACTTTAATCCCCTAATCGGAAGCCAAACTAACGTGGTGCCGTCCCGCATAGAAATATCTTAAATTGGCAACACGGTCCGGCGGGCCGACCATAAAACATCTTAATGAGTACAGCCAGCAGCTGCGGACCCCTATATTGCCGCTCTCATATCCATGCAAACTACCCACCGACGACGTCTTAGCGGCCTTACTTTCCTCCTCCTTGTTTACAAGTCGACAACTAATTTGCTGCAATATGTGCATAGGACAACATTACGGTGCTATCTCCTCCGTGCGTGGCTTGCATACATTTGCTCCTTCCTCGCCACAACAAGGTTGTTCCTCGACCTGACCCTTCACTCAACCCTACTATATTCAAATTCAGCCCGGACCGGCCATTTGGACGCGGATTTGTTATAAGATTAAAGGAAGATTTCACTTGTGAAACAATATGGTAGCCGATTTACATATTTCGTTTCCTTATTAGTTTCGGGATATTTGTTTTGGGGCCAGCGAATTTACATCCACTGACCGATTAAATGGCCCTTAGGCGTCTTTAATGGGGGTGCCGCGTGGTCGTTGTTGGCCTTAGCAAATGTGTGCTTATGCGTAATTGAATATTTTATGGGCTGGACCAAATTTAGTGCGCAAACTTTATTGATTTCTCATAGCTGTAAACGCTTCTTCGCGGGAATCTAATTTTATTCTAACCGCAAAGTATGTTTAGCCACAGTAGAGAAAAATAAACATTCTCTCTCACGTTCTGCCTTTTCAGTTTGCGAGTGTGTTTATCGTTTGCATTTATCTGTTGACTGTTTTTATTCCGCGGTTGACATTTACCCTCTGTTTCAACAAGCGGGCAATTCCGAGCTCGTTTCTTTCATTCTCTGTACGAGTGCTCGCGTTGCATTACCTCTATTCACGTCGAGATAGCTTCACTTAGTTTCCTCTTTTTCAGTGTGGACGGGTTAATTTCTGCATCTTTATTATTCGAGAGGTCGGTGTATGGGAGTAGTGTAGTCTGTCTGGTAGCGTAGATTGTGTGGAGGAAAGCAAACTTGAATTGTTGGGTCGTCGCCGCGTGGAGGTAATGAACGCACGGGTGGGACATGCAGGCTGCTGGAGGCGTCTGGTTCGAGCGAGAGGTGTAGCTGCGAGGGGGCGCGGGGGGATGAGCTCGTATACTAGTGCTGTACCGCCTCGGGGGAGGGGGAGGGTGCAACGCGTCCTGTATGCACAGCGCCGCTTCCGCATTCGTTAATGCAAAAGCGAGCACAGACTTCAGGTGTTGTACATTTTCAGCGCTTGTGTGCTTTATACTCGATGTTAAGGCGTGCGTCTTTGTGCAATGGTGAGCCTTAATTATTATTACATTTTATCTTCTCTACGCTTCAATACACTCTCCTCACTGTAAGCTCGGGTAATAATATATCAATTTAATCTTCACGAGCTTCTACATGCTGAAGCAAATTATACCAAGATTATTCAAAACGCTACGTAGACACTGTAGACACCTAGGTATACGTTGGTTGGTTTTGTTTCTTTCGTTTCCATTCCTCTCCCTTTTAACACAAAACGAATAACCGGCGGCTTAACAATTCATTACTGCATTCGTTCATTTCAGCTTCATTAAAATCGCATTAGGATTAATTTTTCTCGTCCCCATTTTAATTCGCAGTTTGCCAAGGGGATCTCTGGCTGGACGTAGTGCAATCATCCACTGTCAATATTTGTGGTGTTTTGTCTACCTGCGCCCGTGTGTTTTACGTTATTGCTTGGAAATTGCTAGTGGGCACTTATTATAACCAGCTACAATGTTTTACTGCTTTATATTTTTTATACGAACAAAAGAGGTTCCCAGCTCCACTTGTTTTTATGAATTATCATTAATGTTTGCGAAAAGACTCGCGTTTCATTAGTCCCTTTTTGTATATCTGCATATTTGAATTCATAACCATTTATTTATCGATAAATGTCTGTTCATATTAGTGCCGTTAATTGAAGTCTTATTATTAAAGCGGGAGACTAATTGCTTATTTAAATTGATTTAAATGAAAAAAGTGAAGTTTAAATTACGTTTAGGCATTCGTTTAGGTATGGTTTCATGAACTTTATTTGCTGTATATGATTTGTTGTTATTCGAATATTCAATTAATAATTTACCTACTAAATAGTAAGTCGTAAATAGTGATTAAATAAAATTAATGACGACACCATTAATCATGTCCAATTATGACCTTAGTCGCATAATAATAAAATATCATAATAAACATTAACAATGACATAGTAATCGAACACTTTTGATAGTTTGTTTATCGGTTATAACATAAAGTCTTATTTTATGTAAAACAAACAGCCATGGTCGGAGCCCTCGCGGTTCAAACACAAACACGTAATGTCTTATGTCGGGACTGGTTACTAGAACCTTTAGATATTGTAAATCGATATTTCATTTTCAAATCGATGCACTGAAGCCTCACGATACATTCGCACGCGATACTCACGACCCCTGCCAACGAATATCTACAATATTATTAATTCAGGCATATTAATAAAAGGTGTCACGTTACGACCACACTGATGTCGCAGGAAGCATGGCCCGATGAGCCATTCCAACGAAAATAAATACATTATTCGATCCCGAACTGCATCGATTTTTTACTAAGAATCGATTACTTTTTATTTCATCTGTCCGTCCTAATTTTTACCGGCGCGTTTGATAAGTATTATGTTACTAATGTTGTGACCCGGTTTCGAAAATACAATATTTTATATAGAAACATAAATAAACAGGGTGATCAATGCTTTTATGTGTAATAAAAGTTTAGATGGCGGATGACAACTCGTGCGAAGTGCCGACTATTCTCCGGACACAATCATCGTTAAGTCGACGCGACTATTCGGCATATTTCTATGGACAACTAGCTGACTCGGCGAACTTCGTACCGCATCAGAACCAATAAATGTTGTTCATAAAAAAAAAAAAGAGTTTCGTGTTTCGTAATGTATGTGAAAATTAATTATCTTCAATGTATTTTTTTTTTTCGTGAAATTTTCCTGTAAGTATTTTAATAGTTATCCTGCTATTCGGGGCGGAGATAAATCAAAGATCATAAAAATTGATCCAGCCGTTATTGAGTCATAAATGGTGTAACTAGCCCGACTTTGTATTATATATTTATATAACTTGTACTGAATGATTTTTTTTTTATAGCCATGAATATAAACAACTTTCACTATGGGACCAACTCTGAAATCACGAAAAAAAAAATCTGCTGTATAATACGAAAGTTTAATACCTACCGACCAAGATGTATGAAACAGCTGATTTTTTTAAATCCCTTGTAATATACATAAGTAATTTATAAGTTTATAATAAACTGGTCTGCTCTAAATAACTGCCTCATTTGTCTAGAGAACAATGGTCGCAAGCGTTACTGCTGGATTCGATTCCCGGATCGGGCAGTGTTATTGAGTTTTCGATTAAGAATTTCTTAGTAACAACCCGGAGTTTGGAAGTCGGCCGTGTGATACCCCGTGCCTCGGAAAGCACGTTAAGCCGTTGGTCCTGCGCCTGATCTCTCTCCGCGAGTGTCGGATTGCCGTCCCATCGGACTATGAGAGTGCGGGAAGAGGGGGTGCACCTGTGTCTGCGCGCACACTTGTGCACTATAACATCTCCCGCGCCGAAGGTTAGTCTCCATTGAGATTAGCCGCCGTGGCCGAAATACGGTCTGGAGGACTTTAATAGGGACAGCGAGCCATTCTAATCAACGAGGCACAAATCCAGAGTCCGGGCTGCTACCGAGAAATTTCTGATGGAAAAGCCCGACCCGGGAATCGAATCCAGGACCTCATGCTCAGCAAGTCAGCAGTACCTAACGCTTGCGACCATTATTCACTAGACAAACGAGGCAGTTATTTAGAGCAGGCCAATTTATTATAAACTTATCAATTACTTACGTATATACCTAATGAAATGTTGATGCCTCTTGTTTTGAACCTATCATCTGAAGTAACCAAGCCGAAAGTTTTTGCTCTACTTTACGTAATATTTTGAATGTTGATATTGGTTGATAAGTTACTACAAATACTTTACTACCTTTTTATTACGAGTAATTACTTAAATATCCATGAAGCGTTTTATCCATACTAAATACCACTTTTTTTGTGTAAATTCTTTATTTTTAAAGCGTCCGAAATTACTGTAGTAGTGCCGGGGGCAGGCAATATCGAGAATCGAGCATTTCACGGTCGGTAAGTTCAGCCGTATCGATACGGATATAATAACCAGTGGAATGGTAACTATAAAGAGAGATTGTATTTTTTACTAACGTCGTAAGAAGTCGGAATGTCCGACCGGCCCTTTGATCGGTTTGATAAAAGTGCTTGCGATCTTCTTTTCTTATTTTTCATAAAAATTTCCTCCGTACCTTCCTTTATTGATATTTTGTAAGTTTTAAATGTACGATGGAATGTTATGAAATATGGAAGAGCGTATGTCTGTTTGTTTATATCCATAAATTCGGGCAGTGAAAATATAAGGTTTTTATCAGCGGAGGTCATTCCCGACTCATAACTTAGACCCCCACTTGTCTGACAAAAACAATAATCCGTACAGTTTTGAGGAAAATGTTTATCTATCGCGACACCCACCCCATAAATATCGCGCTTACCGAAATAAAACAGTGGAAATAGATAAAAAGCTAAACTGCTGTTAGCGACTGTACGAGACAGTGGCGCGGACAGTTTGACAAATGTTCTTATGGAACAACGTGTCGGAGTTACTTTTTATTGCACCTTCGATCGGTTTTATATTACTTTAATACGATAATTGAACTTAAAACAAACATGATTAGAATCATTACTGTAGCTTGAACTTTGTAATTAAATATAAATAATGAAATTCACACTAAGTTGCTTCTTTTTTGCATTATATTACTTTTTTTAAATGAGCAATTAAAATAATTAGCATTAACAATAAATAAAATCCATAATAATAAATGAAATACCTCCAAGAAGTACAAAAAATCAATCTATCTACCTAACCTTCTCCCAACTATGTTGGGGTCGGCTTTCAGTCTCAGACTTTTAAACTTTGGACTAACCGTAACAACTGTCAAAGCCATCAATCACAGCTAGAACCAGCGGCTCCAAGAAAAGCAATATCACGTTATATCACAACTCGAAAATCATTAACATTAGTTATCAAACGTCAGCGAAACACGTCGACACAATCAGCTCGTCAAACCCAAATGTAACATACGTTGGCATGATAACGACACATCTTATCTGAAAGACATTATTTCATACAGATCTATCGGAAAGCCGTTTGAACTGTGTCTGATTTTATTCTAGGCAATTTATTTTCAATAAAGAACTATAAAAAGACTTATCTAAATCGTTCGGCTCCGACTGGTAGGGGAGCAACTGTCATAAAAGTCGATACTTATTTACGTCGTATTGCACCGGTGGGAAAACTATTGGTTTCTATCGATATTTATAATTATATATTTAGCCTTTTGTATACCCTACACTTTGGTATACTTACATATAATTTATAAACTACGAAAACTATGGAGTAATTTTTATTTTTTGGAAAAACTTCATTATCGTGTCTCAGTAATTTTAATGTTAATGTTCGATTTTTATATCAATGTAGTGTATGTGACTTAGACCATGTATTACGGGCTTTATTTTTATTACATGCGTGCTAAAAATAAAGTACTTATATATTGAACATAGTTTCTTAATTAACAGAAGGGCTATAAGATAACTAGTGCAATTAAGATCAACTGATCAAGGTCCTCTTTTGTTTTTATTACAATGCACTTTCTTTGCCCCTTAGTTGTTATTACCCCTATTTTGATTCAATAAAAGCTTAATTTTATTTTAAAATTGGAAATAAACAAAACTTAATTTTCAAGGTTATTTTAGGTACTAGGTCCGCACGTTCGTTCAGTAGCATTCTACGAAAAAGTTTTTATGTATTATTTTCGTGAAAAAAATAAACTATCTGTGGTATATTGCGTGTAGGGTAGGTGTACTATAAAGCAATAAGTACGTCCGCATCCGCGGCCTGCTCCCATTGTGCGGCGCAGATAAGGCGACACGGCGCACGGCGCGGGCGCCTCCACCAACTTTACTTATTTAGACGACACGCGTATACCTTGTATTAATAGGGAAAGATCGTGGAAAATTATTTAGGACCTAGTCTAGCCTTCTCGTTTAAAATATGCTTAAGCGGGGTGAAAATATTTAGTTGGAAAATAACGTCGACTTCAAAGTCGATTTAAAAAGGTGCTTTTGATATTCCCACTTGAGTTATTTTCAGTTTAAGCCCTTATGTAACCTGATAACAATAACACTTAAAAAAACCTAGAGCATTACAAATAATTTATGCTTATGTTCGTAAATTAACAAGCTCATTTGAATACATTATAACAATCATCATAATGAAAAACTATACCTAAGTACCAAATTAAACATTAAATAAATTAAAATGCTCCAAAAATTATACGAATTAGGCATTTTTCGATTAAAATAAAACGATCGCTATAGATGATAAACAAGTAAACAACGAAATAACAGAAGAACCCATTTAAATTTGTACTCGAGCACCGACTCATTTACATGTTATTCGGGCAACAAACCCTAGGGGACTGTATCAGCCATTTATGAGTTAAAAAGTATTAAAGAAAAGAAAACTCGATAGATATAAAGAGATACGTATAATAACAAGAGAAAGAAGCCGCGTGCAAGGAAACTGCTTGCGGCGAATAAGCCTCGCGGAAAGCGGTATTGTTCCGCGACTTTTAAAAACGGAACAAAATGAACGGAGGGGAAGGAAATCGGATGAAAATATGAAAAGAATACACGTTATATACGTAAAAGTGAAACGAAACGTCGGAGATCGGGTCTCAGCCGCGGCGGTCCGCAAATATAATTTGCATAGTCAAGTAGCCCAACTTTTGTCTGCAGCGGATGTTCGCAACCATATTCGTTCGTTGCTTTTTAACCACACTCTCGTTCTGTATCGGGCCGGGCTTTTTATTGCATTTTTCCCCTTTGAACGGATTCCTTCAATATTTTGGTGGTTCGTTTTTATTCATACGCTCGGTCATCGAATTGTTTCGCTTCATATCACAGCTTTGTTGTGTTCTCTTAATCCTTGTGTCTTGTTATTGTCCTGTTTTTGTATGCATAATACCGCGATTTAACGCCATTTCTACCGCAATAAAAATGGCTTGTATATTTTGAAGCGTTAGTCGACGAATTAAAAAGACTTTCTTTTATTCATATATTTAAGGACCAGCAGCACACAATAGGTACGTCTTCATACATTGAATTTGAATTCAATTGGAACAAAAGAATTATTACCATAATAATAATAATAATATCATAAGTCGGTGAATAGATCCCTACTATTTGAAATTGGTCCCATCATCGACTACAAAGGCGGCCACAAAAGATTAAAACTTTTTGTTTAGCCAGCGTCAAATGAAATAATCGATTGAAGAATTATTACGATTCATCGTTCCCAACTGACGAGAGGAAGCAATAGGCCGGATTATGGAGCACAAAGCGGTGCCGACGAGCTATAGACAAATATTGACTTGTAGAAACAATGAACGCAGACGGCGCTTCTGCCGCTGGATTATGCGTAGGAAGAACTTGATTGACGGTTCAGTTGCGGCTGCTCGTATCACTGATAAAGATTGAAAAAGGGAATGACTAACTAAATATAGTCACGACAAAGTAAGGAAAAGGTTTGACCGTTGGCTAATTAATAAAACGTTTACGCGTTAATAGACACAAAAAGTGAGATGAAAAGATCCTAAAATAAGCTTCAGTCGAGTGCAAACCGGTTTTTCAGAGGTGTTAAAGAGAATCGATACTCGGACTCGATGGTCCGACGAATTTTCCACTGAACGGATCTTTGGACGTAGACCTTTGTATTGACGAGAAATTAACGTACGGACCTTTCCATCCTAATTTTGTTAACAAAGTAATTATGTACGGTCGTGTAAATAATATACCTTTTGACATTGTGGCTAACGGTGCACACCTTAATGAAGTTGCTAAACAAACAACGGCGGAAGGTGCAAAAAATGTATTGAAAATATCAGACAAAATCAAGATCCTAATTTAATATGTATGATTCTGTTGCAAAAAACGCGAATGGAAATAAAAACGAACTTTCCAATCCGTACGTTATTACTGACTCGTGTCGGAGGTCGTACGATGACAAATGATGCGTAGGAGTCGATCGCTAGTGAACCTCGCCCGTTTCATTAGCAACAACATTAATTACTAGCAAATCTTTAATGAGAAAACGAGCTTTCATTTTATTTTCATTCCACATTGCTCTAGAGTTGTTAATTTTGTATTCGTTGTTTTTGTATGTTTAACTGCAATGGATGGTAATTAACAATAAAGACTTGATAATATGTAATTCAACCAGTATGACGTGTTCTGTATTTCTTACTCCATACTACTTAACTTGAACTCTTTACTTTTAATTCTTCTTACTCCACTAAATATTTTTTGCTCCCACCGAAATTAAACGGCCACAAAATTCAAATTCGCGGTACTCAAATCTCGTTCCAACACTCCAGCATCGCAACGACAAGAGGGCGTGTCTTATTTTTATTAGTTTATTATTCATACCGTTTCCATAACACGAGTTATCCGCATCTTGGTCGCCGCTCGACTCCATCAAAACTCTATCTTTTGCCATCTCGAGACTGTTACCCGATTTACCTGATGGTACAAGTAATAAGCTTTAGATATTCAGAATTGTTTGCAGACACTATCAATTGAAGTGGAATTTGTTCCAATCAGAGAAATGTGTTATATTTATAGTTTTTTTTTAAGCTTTTGTACTTTCATTAAAATGTGTAATCAGCGAGGTAATTGCGTAACAAACTATCAGTAACAATGACTTTCATTTTGACAGTTCAAAAACTTTCATTGCGTTATGTGACATTTAAATAAAAAAAATAAAAAAAATCTTCTGGACCAAACATTTTATAAAACCTCATAAACCCACCAAACTGCGTAACAGTTTATCAATGGGATTAGCGCTCGTCTTGTTTTATTTATTTGGTTCAAATAGTAAAAACTAAAAGCTATATACATCTTCACTAATATTATGTATAAAGAGGAAAGATTTATATCTTTGTATGTATATACTTTTTCAACTGTCATCCGTCAGTCAGGATGACGCCTTAAAATACTCCGTTTTTTAAATTTTATATACCTATTTATTTTGGAAAATTCATTGTTTCAAAAATTCGCAAAGAATGCGTGTTAATGTGTAATATAGAAGTAGTGATGGGCTATGGAGAAATTTCTTGAGGATGCGTGAGCGTGCGTGATCCATCGTCGCCCGTTCGATGTCCACCGCGCACAGGATGGATGGAAACCAGCATGAAGTGATTTTTTGCTCCGTTGGTGTAATTGCTGAATGGCGTTCCAGTGTGGGGATAAACAAATAAATAAATATGTTTGAAGCGAATAAACTCAAAAAGTACTAGAGCGATTTAAAAAAATATGAAGCAGAGGATTAGCAATATCCTTAAAAAATGATTCAGATTGTCATTGATTGTGTGTTACACAATTAGGGTGCAGGTTGTTGGTTTTGTCCACTAAAACCTTCATTGTTGTCACTGTTGCCCTAGCTATCGTAATTAGTTAAACGATTTCGTGGCCCAAATCGTGATCAAAATTCATATTATCTTTGGGTTAAAAATTGTAATAATTCAGCGATCGGTTTATCGTTTGGTCCCTTGTCCGCGCCGCCCCTCGGCCCTGTCGGAGGCTGGGCCTCCAGCGTCTATCAACACGTGTACCGACTCAATCATTCGTCAATCGAACTTCGGAGTAAAGAAGACGTAAATATTATTACTGCGTAAGTTAGAAAGAGAAATCTTATCGATGCGTGGCCGATCGCGCGATTATTGACGGAGAAATGGCCCAAACTTAAGGTGGTTATTGCAGGTGAATTAAGGAATCCTTAAGTTTTCTGATAAAGATCGATATGTAGTGACGTAAGAGGGAAAGAGACAGATGTAATGTTACTTGAGGTTGATTTGTACGTAGCTATATGGGTGCAGGTGGAGAGAAGTATGGCGCACGACGCATACGCAAAACCGTTTATTTAGTCGCAGTTTTGTTTTGCTCCGCGTGCGGTATTCCAAGTAATTGTTGTTTCGATACGGTACAACTGGGCTGGATATTACATTCATACATTAATATTTATGTACAATTTTATTCATATAAGTTTACATGTAAATAAAAAAGATTTTCTCTTCAACTCGATATTAAGTGTTTTGCCAACCTGAATATTAATCAACCAATAGCCATTTATAACCAACATGTTTCTTTTGACAGTGATGTACCAAAAACGGCTAAAGAAGGAGAGAAAACAACGGCAAATGATACAGGAGCAGCTTGAACTAGAACTCAAGAGACGACAGAAAGTAGAAGAGGCTCTCAAGCAGTCCGGAGCACCCTCCGAAATACTCAGAATCGTAACTGGTAAGATTTATCAAAATATTTCAAGATTTGCCTTCTGTATTATTGATTGAAAACAAGCAATCATCCCACGTACCGAAACCTTTAAGATGTAACCTACCTTAAACATGTCAAATTGTCAATACCATCTCTATCAACAAGTTTCAACATGTGTTAGTGCCCCTGACATGTTAACTTGCCGTCTGTCAAACTATCTGTGTGTAGCGAAAATTTCACCTAATAACATACTAATGTTCCAAGCAGTACTCCTAGAACATTGAACTTTACGTAGCGTAGTTAAGATTAACTTTTGATTGCTGACGGGGAAGATTTGTGACGTATTGGTGTTGGATGCGTGTCGAGTGCGTGATGTAAGAAGGGTGGGTGAACGCTGGTGATGGCTTGTACTAATCTCCGTGTCAGGAAATCGTTTCGCAGACCATTTGAAACGAGGGTTCTGAACTAACACGCATTCGAGTTGATTTTGTTGCATAATCGCTGTTTACTACATTTATTGGCTGTCTGCTTGAATTGATTGATACGAGTACAGCTAATCTATTGTGACTGCTTGGTAAAGTCGTTTTATTGTACAGTTTTATTATCAACACATTGTTTTGCTGCATTATATCCTTGACCTTTTGACCTTATTGCTAACGTGACCTCATTCCACAGAGAACCTAACCCCGTCATCGCAAGAGACGCCGCGCTCGGAGCGGGAGAATGGCTCGGAACGGGAGAGCAAGCCCCCCAGTGCTGAACCCCCGTCAGCATCACCTCCCTTCCAGCGCGACCCTCCACGCACACCCGACAAGCCGCAGTGGAACTACCCACCGCCACCAGTCGACATCATGAGCGGAGGAGCCGCCTTCTGGCAGAATTACTCTGGTGAGCATCAAAATATTTGGTACTCTCGATTTCTGCCGAAGACTCTAGGTGAGTTGAAAAGAAAAATGGCAGTCATTAAGTATCAATCTGAAATTTTCTCGTAGGAAAAATGTTAGCCACAGAATCAAATGTTTGAAAAAATATATAGGTAACTCTGGGATAGTCCCCATCTTATTCCATTCCAACGATGTTTAATGATTCTCACTCATATATTTATGTCAGTCCAGTTAATTAGAAATGTCCCTCATCTTTTCCGTTCGTCCTTTTAACTTCGAGAAATAATTTTGACATTAATTTCTCAATGATCAGGACATTATCCAAACGAAATGTTAATAAGACCACGTTATTGAATTCTCCGGACGAACTCATACGTTCGAGGATATGTATGGTTTTCGAATGTAAAAAGGGTCCGTTGGAAATGAAAAATTTCCAACGAAATGAAATTTATACTCATCATATTGCATAGCTTTCGTATCGGGAATGTCAAGTATTTAAAAGTACAACGATATGCGAGCTCTCTCGGTTTGTATTGTGATTTTTGGGGGCGCGCTTTTATGAACGAATTCTAATATAACATGTTGGTTTGTCTGATCGTGCATGTATAATGCATGGTTCTGGAAAAAAGTGATTTTGAAAATAATATTTATTAAAAATATACTTTTTATAACTTTGGGTTCCGGTGGTCTCTTCTTCTGCTCGGGTTTCATAGTAAAGCCACAAGACTAACTTTAACTTGTTAAATACTGACATTTATTTAGAACTAACTTAAAGTAATTCAGGAAAGTCTTTACAAATTTACAGCCATGAAATTCTTTTGTAGTGTGTCAGTATTACGTAGTGGCAAGACTTGTCCACCTTGTTTCGACTCTTCTTTCTGTTACGTTTAAGACCTAAAATACCGGTAACCTCATCAACTTGAACTGATTATAACTCCAATTCATTAATATTGTCCAAAACAAAAACTGTACCCGCAAAAACCACTTTTATTTGAATCACAAAAAATGCAACGCGCTCAACTTCGATGAAACAAGAAGCAAAAATCTGTTGCTCGTATCGGTGAATCAAACCGTGGTTTTTTTCATTTATATCCGCTTTGTGGAAAGCCCAGAAATTTCATTAAAAATGCACCGACGAACTGCAACATACCTAAAGTAGTGGCGCACCCTTGCTCCGGAACTTCACTGGTACCAAATACGCTTTTCCATTAAATACTCTTTAAAATCAACTGCACGTTTTAGTTTTTTAGGGCATCACTATTCTCATTTCTTTAATTATTATGTTTTGTCTTTAATTTCGATTATTTGTTTGTTACTTATTAAAAGATAGTGCAAGACAGACAACCATATAAACAATGTATTTTGTACTATCTCTCAAATCTTAAAATTTATCATTAGTACTAAGATATAAAACACAAGGCACACTTAATAAATTCCCAATTGCAACCAGTTTTTCATTATTACTTCCCCCACGTACTAAATTACCTTGAGGGGGCGAATAGGTGTTTACAATTCGCAAAACATTGATACGGATTTAAGCATTTCCCTTGTTCGGACGAGTGCCTTTTGCCGACAGTCTGTTCAAGTAGAAATTGCTACTAATTTAAGTGTTACGCTACCCCGAGTGTTCAGACACACGCGAACACGCAATACCAATTGTTTGAATCGAAATCGCTTTACTATACAACGTGTAACCACGTAACGTGTGTTTTGCGTTAAATGCGCAAAACCTCAGACACTCCAACTGATTTTTAATTCAACTGACCTATTTCAGAGAGAAAATAAGTTATTAAAAAAATTGTAAAGGTTTTATGTACTGTTTTAGTTTTACTGGCCATTCTGGTCGTTTCTTGCGTCTGCGACGACGCTTTATCGAGGGAGGAGTCGTCACCAGGCCGCTGCGCCGCGCTGACATTGGCTTGCTTGACCTATTAATAAATAGACACGGCAACGTTTTTAATGAAGATTTTTTTAAATAATATGATCTATATTAAAAAGTGGTTCAATTAATTCTGCTTCTTATTCTGATCAAACTATTTTCAGGTTTTGCGCATTTAACGTTACACGTTGTATTTGAATTTGCATGGTCAAGTATTTTTGAACTGGTAACATTTTCTTACATGAGTTATTATTCTGTATTTTCATGATACACGTTCTGCCGAATGACAAAATAAATGTAGATTTTACATCTCATATTAGAAGAATATTTAAGAAAGTTTCCTTAAAAGTACATACAAAAGAAGAGGTAAAAAGCTATAAAGCTGAAACAGAAAAATACAAGAGGGTTGTAAATATAAAAAGGTTGGTAACAGAAAAACAAAAATTAAAACTTGGAGCCTTTCATCAACTTTCCTCAGTGCCTTCGGTAAAAGAAAAAAACATATTTTATTATTCGTAAATTAGAAAACTTTTTTCTACGTGCTTTTCATAAGAAACGGGATGAGTCAAAAGTGTTCCGAGTAATTACTGTAAACTTATAAAATATAAGTGAAATCAAGAAATGAGGGATATTAAAATTACGAAAATGACAACAATTCTTACGTAGAAACGTGGATGGGTAATCAATCATGATAATGTTCCGATCATATACATCATTTTATTGATTGATACAAAGGTATTTATAGAAGACGGCCATAAATTCCCATTAGATAAACACAACGCTAATTGATTACATAAAAACAATATTATCGATTATAATTCAAATATAACAAGTTGTATCAGGATATTTTAATAAAACATTGTTTATGCCGTTATTAGAGCTGCGCTTGTAAAACGGATAAACCATCCGATGTTACATAAGTAATATAAAGTTGAAAAATTAATAAAGAGGAAACTTCTCCATGCTACTTTTTAGGTGAGCTTGTAAAATGAATGGAAATAAAATTGTACCGCACAGGTGCGCTCGAAACCTTTGACGATATTAACTTTTTTATTTATTCTTAGTAATCACCCGCAGCATTGTGCGCAGCGTTCTATATAGACGACTTATTGTGTATTATCATAACATTGACCGAGCGCGCAACTAAATACATACAATATTACCGACAATGATAAAGATTTAAAGCGAACTGAATCCGAGTCACGATGGAATTGATTCTGTGGATAAAAAAGTCAAAAGAATGTCTTTAATAGAAAATCAATCCAATCAGTATAATTCGTCGCGCTCCAATAGAGTCAGCAACAGTAGCACTTCATCCCGAATGCGTCCATTCGTTCGACTTGTGTTGGAACCAGTTGGTCCGTTGTTGCGCACCTATAGTTCCCTTCACAATCATCCGTTTAAACCGACCCTTTGTTCACAACCTTCTCAAATTTCCAACGAAGAATTAATCAACTCACTTTTTTTCTCTGTATTTTACGGCAGTAATTAATTTCGCTTTAACAACGAGCCGAGGTGTCGATTGCGTTAAAAATTGTTAAAAATAATGAGCAGATGTACTTTCTATTATTTCTACAGAGATATTAGATGTCACGAAAACGAAAATACAGTTTAAAAATTATGATTAAACAGAATTTTTGTTATATACCGTTTTATATTATAATAAGAAAAAAGTCTTATAAAATTTTAAAATAACGTCAACTTTTTATGATTTCAACGTCAACATTTCTTTTCAAATAGCAACAAACTAATTTCTTGCTTGGGCTTCTTAATAAGGAAGGAAATCGATTCGCCACTTCGAAAATAATAATCGATGACTTTGTACCGATTTTGTCGGTTGCATTTGGCAGTTAAACAGTCACATGAAATTGTTAGCATGAAGTCTAACGATCCGTAGCTGAATAAGCAATCAAGTTGTATTTGGTCCAAACATAGTAATTTATTATTTGGTGCTGCAGAGTTTTTGCACTAAACAGTTCAGTTTGTAATCATCTACATTTCGATTTTTTATCAGACAGTTACATCAAAACTAATTCGAATACTATTAAACGGTTCTCAAGTTTATATGTAGTAATTCATTTTCACAAGAGACCAAACATTTCGTACTTCTAATTTAAATGAATATAATCTTAAACAAAGATAAACAATTATTAGCAAAGATCGCCACAACTTGGCAAGTTGCATAATAAATGCTTGAGTGAAACTGTTCCACATAAAGTTTATTGCTTTACTTACAATTGTTGTGACAAAAAACTATTTATTCTCTCTATCGATCAGTGTCCACTATCGTTTTATTTCTGTTACTTTTCAAATAGATCGGTTCACGTCCATCTTGTGAAGTCCTTTTTTGTCATTCCTTGACCATTCGATCAAAACGAAATAAGAACTGTTTCTTTTACAAGTTTTTGTCTATTAACAACACTCCGTGAAAGTTAATGTCACTGTTGATTGGAAATATAAAACACTAGCTGCGCCGTGGTTTCACTCGAATAAGTCTCGATCCCGTGGGAACATAGGGATAAAAAATATCCTATGTCCTAATCCAGGTCGACACATGTGCCAAATTTCATCCAAAACCGTTCTGCTGTTTTAACGGGAAAGCGTAGCAAACAAACATGCAAACCATCAATTCTGTTCTCTTTATAATTTAGTTTAGATTTCACAACTCCAACTGTCTACAATCTAATGCCGATATATCTCGAACAGCTTGAGATAGGAGAAAGAAAAAACAAACATTAAAGTATAACTTTTATTAAGCTAAGCGCTCAACCATTACAGTTGTTTCAAAGAACAAATAGATTATAGCTCTCAAAGGAACCGGCAATTCTGTTTTAGAAGCGGCAAATGCAAAAATATTACGTATTCAAACAGACCTAATGGGACATTTAGGGGTGGCAGCGAAGTGAAACGGCAAAGGCCGAAGCTTTTAAGTGTATAATATTTAATTGTGACGCCCTAGGCGTATAATCTCGCCCGAGATAATAGGTTTCTGTTTCGGGACAACCCTCGACGGTGACACTTGTGAGTGTGATGCCCTCCGGCAAGACAACACTGAAACAAATCGGATCATAATCTAGTTTTTCCAACGGACAAATCTTTTCAAATAGTTTCTTTGATTCAAATTTCACAGCGGTGCAAACACAATTTAAATTCAAATTATTTTTTTAGGTTAGGGATGTTTAAAACATTTTTTGGAAGTGCAAAAATTGGTGTAGGTTATAAATTCGGGACTCGGAGCATAAATTGTAAACGAATGTCGGGAAGAGAAATTCAATTCCCCGTTGAGAAAATGCTCCATCAAAGTAAGCAAAAAACGCGATTCCGTTTATATCTTTTATATCTCGTAAATTGCAGGAGGCGGCAAGCGTTGCATGAAAT
Source organism: Eremobia ochroleuca (assembly GCA_949629135.1). Taxonomy (NCBI): domain Eukaryota; kingdom Metazoa; phylum Arthropoda; class Insecta; order Lepidoptera; family Noctuidae; genus Eremobia; species Eremobia ochroleuca. The sequence continues at coordinate 9,982,782 of OX451390.1, read as the reverse complement.
TGAATAAGCATATTTCGTAAAACGTCGACGTTTTCGGAGACAATTGCCTTACCTCACCTACTCTTTGGCTCTTCACGAACTTTGTCAATTTTCGTGAAATCTTATTAGAGGATGTCCTGTGCTTGAGACGTGTTTCATTTTTATGCCTTAATTTGTTGCGACGTTTTGCTACAGCGCCGCCCGGAAATTCGTCTTTTATGATGCAATTTGTATCAACCTGTTTAAGGAATTGTCTATAATACCTTTATTCAAATCACAACGTGTACTGTTCAGATTGTTTGCTTTTGTGAAACGCATAAAAAACACAATAAACAAGAAGTTGTTGCCTTCAAAATACAACTTTACAAAACTTGGTCATCCTTCGACATTCTTTTATGAATAAAATGTTTGTATATTCCTAAAAAAATCTAAAACAAACTCTATTTGTCGAATTAATTCCGTAAAATGTACATTTATCAAACATACAGCATACAGAAACTCAAGAGGCAGATTCCAAATTTCCATTTAACATCAGTTACACACCGAATATTACCCCGAACAGAACCGTAGCGTTCGAATAACCCTTGTGCGAGAAATTTAATAACATTCGCTCAACGTGAGTGCTACGTTTTTAACAAAGGCAGTATCGAATATTAAATTAGAATGCGCCATACGGATGTGAAGTCCGTTTGATGTGAGTTGGCTTTCCCCGAAACACTAATGACATTTTACGGAGCGACACACGTGGAACTTGGAGCTTCTGTGTGACATTGTACTAACGTTTGGTCCCCTTTACTTAGTTGTGTCGTCCGGTTTCATCGTTTCTGTACCTAACTGTGTTTTAACTTTTGATTTTTGACACCAATTTTTATCGAGATAAATTTTGTAAATTTTGAATTAATTAAACTTCATTTTCCCTTTCCCACCAGAAACTCTGGCGCAAGAGTTAGAGATGGAGCGCAAATCCCGCCAACAGGCCATGGAGCGCGATGTGAAGAGCCCCCTGTCGGACCGCGCCAGCTACTACAAGAACTCAGTGCTGTTCAGTTCGGCCACTTAGCTAGCGCACTCCGGGGCCAGCGACTACCCCGACCAACAAGAATACGACAAAGAAATCGACGAATCGAGAAAACCAATGATCAGCGTCAAACCCGAGTTTAGGGAAAAGTAAAATCCAAAGATTCGAGATTGGTGAATGAACTTATCAGTGGTCTCAACGTTCCGATCGATAACACAACTCTTAATAGGAACTCAAAGAAAAATACTTCCAAAAATATCTTAGAATCCCATCAAACTGTTCATCTGATTGTTTATTCAACTCAAGTTTTTGGCATAAACGATCTCAATGAAGATGAAACTATTTCTCGTTATTGAGATTACTCTGTAAATATTGTTATTGAATTCGAAGTAAGATGTAGATTTCGTGGTGTTAATACGAAGTCTCATGAACTCTTCTTCCATAGAAAAATTTGTAAATATCCCTTTATAATTATTATTAGAGTAAGTCAGTACGGTTTTATCGACGATCCGAGTAATTTATTCGTCAATATTTTAATCTTTTATGAAGAGTACCTTTAACTTATCGTTAAATGCCATATTTATATATTAAGTATCCATTGTTATTTGTCTTTGTAAATCTGGATTTATTTTCAAATTAATCTGTACCTACATACATATCATAAGCTTTGTCACATTCAAATGTTCAGTCATCGATTGAGACATTTGTTGGAATTGATCTAAGACTGCTTTTCGAGAGTTTTTCTAAAATGTTTGTCACTAGTCTCGCAATTTCTGTAAACGATAGTTGTTTAAGTTCCTAAGATGTTTGTTTAAAAGGCCGCTACGATATCTTCAGTAAAACTTTTAATAGTAGGTACACGTTTCTTTCACCCATGATGTTTTACTGTCAATAATTGTGATCTTCACTCTCATATAATTTATTCAATTTTAGTGCAATGATTAGGTTTAACTGATACTAGTGTATTTCATAAATCATACAAGTGTACGATAGATACGTTAAGTTAGTGGTTTTAAAAGGATACATTTTTACAATTCAATATTATTGACTGAGAACAGAAGAGACAGTTTTTGCGTACAATATAACCTAAGTGTTTCCTTTAAAACTTCATAAACTAGAAGATGTATAAATAATTATAATCGCTATATCTCATATCCATAACGCAGACTCGATGTATATGGGTAGTTAGCCTAATAATAAGTTCAGTAGTTTAACGTTATACATAAAGTATAAAACGATAGTGTTATTTATATTGATGCTTAGTTTACGAGACTTTGGATGTCTTAATAGCTTAAAGTAAGGTTTTAGAGATTGTATAGGGCGTACTATTGGCGCTTGGCTATTGGGCAACTACGACTAAGTTGAGACACCAACCGTGTATTTAGTGGAACAACTCCGGCTGTTGAAATGTTCCATTTGCCTCTCGGGATTATGGGAAGAAATGTATTCGAGGATATATCGGTGAATAGTCAAGCGCCGATGCAAACGATCGCTTAATACAAGTAATTACCTATTATCTGTAAAGGATAATACGACGTAATGAATAAAACTTAGTTGTTACTATAAATGTTTAGCTGAACATGTGTGATTGTGTAAAGGGCGTGAATGTGGTACTTTTGTATCAGTTATTTTCATTTCATTACAATAGAATGACAATACTGATGTGGAAGCGATGACTTATGTATGCGCCCGCGCCGGGCCGGTTCCAGTATTGTCGTAGAAATAGTTTTTTCTTTGTCAATTAGATGTTGAGGCTTCTCAATGTACCTATTTTGTATTTCGGTAATAGTATGCAGTTCTGAAAGCAAGTGTAACTATTTATTATTTCTATTATAATTATTATGATTAATTTACTTAAAATTGTGTGTGTGCCTTGTATCGTAGATGAAAATATCAAGATTAAAAGGGAAAATTATCAAACTATTGTGTTTTGTTTTAAATAATCCCACTAAACTACCCATCTTCACTCTATTGAGCCTAATAAAAATAGGCCAAGATTTATGCAAAAAAAGTACACCACAGACTACCTATAGTATTTGTCTCTCCTTCCCTTTTCAATCCATCCAAAAGTTGTCTTTAAAAGATCGCTCTTAGCGATAAGACCGCCAATGTGTCACCCTGTGTCAGTAATTTATATGGTGTACCTACATAATAAAGAGTATTCTATTCTATTCTAAAGTATCGAAACTATTAAAGATTCCTTATCGACGTTGTAGAGCTACCTATGTGAGCTATCTATGTCGTAAGACAATACAATATTTTACAAGTAAGCAGGTACCTAGCTCCTCTAAAAAGAAAACCATCTACATCAATACCTGCATAATCATCCTATAACACTCCCACTGCTAGGAGACAGGCCTTTCAGTGAGATGGAGTGGGCCGTAATCCACCACGCGTGTCCAGTGCGGCTTGGTAGATGTCACATGTCTGTTTTTTTAGTTTTAGGACATGCCCACGACATCATTACCTACCGCCAAAATATGCAGCATTAATTACACCGACTTCATTAAAGAATAAGAAAAGTAACAGACACTGATCAATACGTTTAAAAAGAAGTTTATTTTATAATCTGATTCTATTACCCTATGAGTTGTAAACCGGCCATCTTTAACACTGGCTCAACCTAAGATACGACATAATTAGCCAATAGAACAAAAGCAATTGAACAACGTCGTCATAAACATGAAAAGTCATAAGAAGATTTCATATTAAAGTTCAGCCGCCCATCGCCATTTTAAATCCTGTGAAATCGGAAAAGTTCATATTTATTGCTAATAGATTTTCGGCCGATGAACACCGGGTTATTTGGGATGCAATTTTATTTTGTCCATATGAATGATTTTTATATTTGCCCCGGGGTGGCGAACCAAGGGCCCCTTTCCGATTTCGATTTCGGACATCATGCAATCGTTGGCCCCTGCCAGTTATTTGGGAAAATATTTTCGAAATCAACTTCGATGGTTGGTTTCACTTGGCAATGTGCATTTTAAAGGGAAAATGGAAAAATTGATACGATTTTTATGGACATTTTCTAAATTCTTTTGACTTACGTTATCAAATAGTTGCTAATATGAACGTACAAATGATAAAACATAAAATTATCACTTTTCAAATGCAATACCTATTATTTTTGTTAGTATGCATTGTTTTTTCTGTACTTCAAGAATTATTTTAATTTAAATAAATATTAATTAAAACAGAAAAAATTATAGCGTGTAAGCGTTATTTACAAAAGGTTTTTCATTCCTATAATATTCCATCTAATCAATTGTTAAAGCGAAAGCGCAAATGAAGAAATTGGTATAAAGCGACCGCTTTGTTTATATAAATTTTCTACATCATAGTTCTTCTGTTATTCTAGCGAAAGCTGTTTATATGACACGATTATTGAAGTACTACATTATGTACTAAATGTAATTTATGTAAATAGACTTCATAATAATAGCGATAAACACATGACACTGACACTATTAAAAGGGGCAAATTGGATAGCATTTAGTAGTGCTAAGATAAATTGAGTAATACATAAATACACGGAGTAGTATACCAACGTGAAGAGATAACTTAGTAGGTACCTAGTTGATCGAAAGGTGTTAATGACATCTGCACAAACACGTCAGATATTAGACTTATGGCGCAATTAGGGCTTCCATAAACGGTCATCTCTATCTTCCGATCCATCTGACCTCATTAAGAACCGTACCGTGTGTGGATGTTATGGTTTCAAGCTCTACGGCGGCCTCCGGAGTGACTACTCCCTCAAAAGAATGTCATGAACCAATGAGATCAGCAGTGCGATTCTGCAACCATCTCACCGTGAAAACTTGGGTGAAGTGAGCGTGGAGTGAGCTGTCAGTTTCATCCCACCTGATAGTAGGGATTGACTAAGCAAACATTTACAATCATAATCAAAATATTAATAATACTTTTTATGCTAATTCTATTGATAATATTATATAATTTCAAAGCTAGTATTTTATTTGTCATACATTAATATTTGGTTTTAATCTAGGAAAAAAAGACTGAAGAAATTGAAATCTGACTAAGTTTCTGTTATGCTATTTTATTTTATAACCTCACAAAATAGTAATGTTTTGACAACTAAAATACTTGCTTTGAAATATTTAAAATGATTAATAGAATAAGCTCATAAAAAAAATATTAAAATATCGATTATGATTGTAAATATTTGCTTAGTAAATCCCTAGCATCAGTGGGATGACACTGACAGCTCACTCCACGTAAGTTTTCACGGTAAGATTTTTACAGAATCGACATGCAGTAGCCAGTTATACCTACTTATCATTAAAAAAACCGGGCGTCAAATTTCATCATCTATTTAATCTATTACAGGAAAATTTTACAATTTTGTATAACTTAAAATCATCTAACAGTCTAAACAGAATGTAGGATGTCCGGTTCTGTTTAAAATCATTTGATCCAATAGATTGACCGAAGAAGTGTAATTGAGCTTTTCGATATGACAAAATACGATCGTCCAATTAGGAACTCTCTCGTGCACGTCAGAAACACGGTAAGTGAAAATTGATGGAGAAAATTAAATATGCCTATGAGCACTCAGTATGCCAACCACTCCATAATCGGCTGCCACCGTTACTATGCAACATATTTTATTTCACAACTATTCGGTCCTTATTCAAGTTAAATGGAAAGTTTTACGCATTATTTCTCGTTCAAAAGTAGTTCTTGATGACATACTATATACAAATTACTTAAAACCATTTTTTTACTCATCACCGTTGCGTAACAATAAATTGTCCCCATTTTAAAAGTACGTAGGTATTATATAGGTAATGTATGATTACTCATATATACATAAACATGACATAATTACGCTTCTAGGTGGCGCTGTATTATTAATTCTATAAACTGTTATTACATTATCATAATGTAATGTTAGAAAGAGGTCAGTATTATTTATTTATTAGAAATTAGACTGATGGTCTCGGATAGACGGCAGCTCTTACAGGTTATTTGGTTGGCACTTATGTATAGTCACCAAAAGAGATAAGTAACCAGGGTCATCGGATATAGTTGAAGTTTAGTAAGAAACCGATGGATGTTTTAGACTGAAATTTAATTTGATTAATGAGCTGTTTGTTTCCTATTAATAAAATAAAAGTTTATTCGAGAACATCCATCGGTTTCTTACTAAACTTCAACTATACTGAAGATCCTGGTTACTTATCTCTTTTGGTGACTGTACCTTAAGAGACACATTAGATAGGTACTACCTCATAAGGTTCGTTCTATGAATTGCTACGAGATTGCTACTAAAAACGCGAAAGCAAGAAATATCATAAATTATTACAAAATGGTTATTGTTTCTGAATAAAACTAACTTAAAACAAATTTAGAATTATTATGAATCTATTTATACAGCGTGTAACGGAAGGGGGGGTATCAACCCTGAAGGAGGTGAATGTGCTCATGAAACTCAACAACTTTCCCCAAAGAACATAGGTCGAAATATGAAAAAAAAATTTGGCCATCCCATAGTAAATCAATCAGCTGGTAGTCAGTTTTGTAAGGGAGGGCCAAATTTTTTTTTCATATTTCGACCTATGTTCTTTGGGGAAAGTTGTTGAGTTTCATGAGCACATTCACCTCCTTCAGGGTTGATACCCCCCTTCCGTTAGACGCTGTATATGTGCGTCATATTTTAAACTTATGTCCTTTGTGGACGAAAAGTTAAATTGATTTAGGCCATTAAATTAGCTGAAAGGCCGCAGAGAATATTCTCAGAGAAAAAACATTTTAACTACGACACCTATTCACCTACTTACTGCAATACACTAGAGCCTAATGATAAAACGTTGAATTCATTATTTAAAATACCTATTTAGGTATCTATGTAAGTCATCGTCTGCCAAGCCTTTTCCCCTACTATTTCTGGGATCAGCTTCCACTTTAACCGGGTGCAGCTGTGTACCAGTACTTTACATGGAGCGACTGCCCATCTGACCTCCACAACCCAGTTACTGGGTAGACAGTCTTACAAAGGGGTATTATCGTAATACCCTTTGGTAAGACTGGTTGTCAGACTTTTGGGTTTCTGACTACCGGGACTGTTAAAGATCTAGGAACGACAGCCGAAACTACCGGCTTAAAGAGCTTTCCGAGGCACGAAGAGTTCTAGATATGTAACAGATGGTCGCCCATCCACGACCGCGGTAAGCGTAGCGTACCTTCGATGGACCCATGCGGCTGTTATCATATAGCCACGAGGTTATTAGGTAGGTACATAATTATCTGCAGAAAACCAAGAACGTTAATCCAAAAGCAACATAAAACTAACTGAATCGCGTTAGATGCGGTATTGTTTCTTCACCCCATATACTTAAAATATATGTAGATAGGTATATCCACACATAACGCTGATACTGAACAATATATAATAATATAATTAGACAATATATACGATGTAAGTTGAGAAACGTTTTCCAGTTAATACTGTGGAGCACAGTTAATATCGCGCGCATAAATATTGTCGCACACGACAGCTCCTTGCCGCTTCTAGTCTCTATTGAAGTATGGCCAGCTGATACAGGGTGAGGCTGTTCTGAGTGTGTGATAATTAAAACGGATTTTTCAATTGTTTCACTTAAGTAAAATATAATGTATGTTTTTGTCGTAACATATTTTTATAGTTGTGATTAAACGAAAAACACAGTAAAATGGTGCTTTATGCAGGTAGGTATGCTTAAAATTAAACTTCTAATAAGTTAGTTAGTATTTTAATATTTGTAGTAGTAAGTATTGTTTTTTCTATGGTCCCTAGTTGCCTGAAATAAAGGAATAAATAAAAATAAATAAATAAAATGGAACCACGGTGATAAGTTTACTTGAAATCGACAAACAATATCGTTACATTCAAAAAAATATTATGTTTATGTTATGTTTCAGTGTTTGAATTCTGAATTCCTTCAAATTGTATAAAATTTTTGTTCATACCATTTAACCCAGATATCTACATTGAACTTCTATTGAAAACTCATGAAGTTACATAGCCAAACAAACTTACCTGTAAATGAAGTTTGACGGTAATTTGTGACAACGCCAACACTACAACTGTATTCAATCATGATCAATGACAAAGCAACGAATTATAATTATAAATATAAATTTGTAAACGCAGCACCCTGTACTGCAACGCAGCGACACACGCACCTGACGTAGCGGACTCGGAGAGCAATTTTCGCTCTCTGAAGCGCCACGGATTAGTTTTTCCTTACGATAATTAAATAACTTTGAGCTATGTTGTTGCGTGATGTACGGCCGTGTTTATTGTCTTGTTCGCGTCGCGAGGGTGTGAATACGGCTTTATATTATTGCGCATGTTCTGTATGCTTTTAATTAAAGCGCGGAAAGTTCCGGTTATCAAAATATTGAGGAAGTACTTACCTCTTCCGTAACGTGTGTTTTTGTTTACGGTTTTAAATGAGTCTTTCAGGTGCAGAGGCAATGAATCTACGTGGCCTCTGCACTGTAGGATAGTAAAACTGGATTTCTAATTCCAAGATAATAATTACTTTCACTTACAAAAATAAAATGCCATACCATTTGATTTTGAATGGATCACTAGAGTATACAACACCAGAAAAGCTAATTGCTGGCAGTTTCATGAGAAACTGTCTCGGGTTATGCTGGACAGAAAGTTAACCCTAGTGGATTTGTCAAACATAGATTAGTGTAGTGATTTGTATAGTATGTTTGTGAGGTTGTATGGAATACTTACTGAATAAATACTATTTAGACAGCAAAAAAAATATAATACAAACCGAATACAAAAGAAATAGTGTGTAGTCAGACACTGGTGTAGATAATGTTTTTGCACCTTTACATAATCATCATAATAATATTCCCACTGCTGGGACACAGGCCTCCGCTCGGTGAGAGGGAATGGGCCGTAATCCACCACGCGGGCCCAGTGTGGGTTGGCAGATGTCACATGTCTTCGAATTTTTGGTTCTAGGATATGCCGGTTTCCTCACCGTTTCGAGCGCTGTGGCTATGAAATAATTTGCACACAGTAAAGCAACTGTCTGAGTTCGAACCTACGACCTACAAATCGTATATCGCAGCTGTTACCACTGGGCTACCACTGCTTATTGGCACCTTAAGAAAGGAAATTATATTAGTGAAGCGTCGACTTTAACCGCAAGTCGGAAATCGTAGTAGCTTGAAGTAAATACCAATAATTGGGGCCGCCGTGTATCGACAGGTAAAGTTGTTTTAAATACAATTAAGATGAGGGGCCCGTGGCTAAATAATAACAGCCGCACGGGTCGATCGATCAGGTTAAGCCACGCTTCCCGCGGTTGGTCTGTGGATGGGTGGCCATCTTTACATACCGAAACCCCTCCGTGCCTCGGAAAGCACGTTAAGCCGTTGGTCCCGGCTGTCATTCGTAGATCTTAGACAGTCGTTACATACGGGTAGTCAGAAGCCCGAAAGTCTGACAACCAGTCTTAGCTAGGGGTATCGTATTACCCAGTAACTGGGTTGTGAAGGTCAGATAGGCAGTCGCTCCATGTAAAATACTAAATACTGGTATTGAGCTGCATCCGGTAAGACGCCCCCAATATAGTTGGGAAAAGGCTAGGCAGATGATGATAAGATGATAAAACATACGTACGTTGTATTCGTGTCCTTTCATAAACAACATAAGCTAACAGCGAATGACATTTTCTAATTCAATGCAATTTTATGTTTGAAACGAAAACTGGTAATGGACAATAAATAATCGTCTAGATCTAGAAGTATAGCTATCGATCGATCTCGAGATCTCATGTAATGAGACCATTTTTTGTCACATTTTTATTTCAAATATGCATCTAGATAGCATTCAAAGTAAAGGTTCCTATTACCATTATTCATTACGTAGTACGACGGTTGAAAAGTAACTTGAAAATTGCTTGCGAAATGTCAGGGTGCTGTAACACTTGTAATCTTTATTCATTTCAATTATAAGAGCAGTGGAAAGGCGATTGAACAACTGCGAGGAGGGCAACACTCAGTTGTGAAAACATCTTAACCCTTCCCTACCAAGGGGCCGTTGGAGCAATTTGCATTACATCTGAATTTGAAATACTTATTTCGCTCTCAAAGACTTATTTTTGTACCACTAAGAGGTCGTAAAAAATCTGATTATAAGTCTGGTTATTTCTGTTAGTTAATTGGCACTGAATATTTAAATTAGCTATCAGAAACGGAATTGCTGTAGGAAATAAGAATATAACATTATATTCCTGCCGATCCGGGTCGATTCTGTAAAAATCTCACCGTGAAATCATAAGTGAAGTGAGCTTGAAGTGAGCAGTGTCAATAGTGTTAATCCCTAATGACAGCTCACTCCACGCTCACTTCACCCAAGTTTTCACGGTGAGATGGTTACAGAATCGCACGGCTGAAGTCGGATTTATTTGGCCATACTCCAACCTAAATATCGGTTCTTGAGATCGAAAATGAGTGATAAAAACCCTACTAATATTATACATGCAAACACGTAACTTTATCTGTCTAACAGTCGGTCAACGATCAGCCTTGCGATTCTGTAACCATCTCACCGTGAAAGCTTGGGTGAAGTGAGCGTGGAGTGAGCTGTCATTCGCTAGGGATTAAGACTATTAAGTGCTCACATCACTTATGATTTCACGGTGAGATTTTTACAGAATCGACCGGCAATTCAGTGGTTTAGACGTGAAAAGGTAATAGTCGGTCCGTTACCTTTTCACGCCTAAACCACTGATCTGATCGTTATGAAATTTGACGGATAAGTAGTTTGGGACCTGGAGATGGACATAGGCTACTTTTTATTCTGGCTATTTGTATTTCAAAATGATGAAATACAAAAGACGCATAGACGAAGTCGCAAGCAAAAGCTCTACACATAGGGCTAGTAAACTTATACCATTTTTTTGCATAACCAAAACCAAACTTGACAGTTTCCTAACAAATCAAAACCAATCTAACACAGATGAAACACACAACTGCCGTGCGATTCTGTAACCATCTCACCGTGAATACTTGGGTGAAGTGAGCGTGGAGTGAGTCGTCAATAGTGTCAATCCCTAGCATCAGCATGACTCACAGCTCATTCTAAGCTCACTTCACCTTAGTTATCACGGTGAGATTTTTCCAGAATCGACCGACTGTATCTAAGTATAAGATAAGATGTACTAATGAAATCTCAGCAAAGTATTAACTAAGGCTGACAGGAGCGACCATCACGTCTTTAACTCTCACAAATTCGCATTAAGAAAGGCACCTAGGTGAACTTACTTCGCTTTTAAGCCGGAGACCTCTTGCCGTTTATAAATCCAATTGGATTTAGTTATGGGACACACCAGGATCTAGCTAAAGCTGCGAGGAATGTGATGAAAGAGAAAAATGAAAAATATCTCCGAAATTGAATGCATAGTAAATATTTTTTTGCAATTAAATCATTTTTTAAACACGGACGTTACATTGATACAGTTCAATACCAGCAGTGCTATTCTGTAAAAATCTCACCGTGAGAACTTAGGTGAAGTGAGCGGGAAGTGAGCTGTCATTAGGGATTAACACTATTGACACTGCTCACTTCATGCTCACTTCACTTATGATTTCACGGTGAGATTTTTACAGAATTGACCGGCTGGTCTTATAATAATAATAAGGTTGTGGGTAATAAAAGTCCTTAATAAAAGTCAGTCTTGGTCAACCCGTCTTTCATTTACAACAGTACCCTACTACAATATTACATCGACGTGGGTATCTGCCTAAAGAAAACTAATGACAGATGACCCCGCTACAGACAGAATATTAGCAACCATTGCCTCTGTTAGAACAAAATGTTTTGATAAGTTTGCTGCCTAAGGGAAAGCCAAAGGAAAGTTAATGTCAGGGAAACAATATTACTTGCTATAATATTGACCATAGACTATATATCGGTAGTTTTGAATATAGGTGTAGTATTTGGCTGATATTATTTACTAATTTTAGCATCCGTTTAAAATTTCTCGTTCCCCAGCCGCTAAGCGTTCTTTCTGACTTTCTTGTTTTTCTCGGCTTCTAAAGGTCCTAGCGTAGTGTTAAGTAGTTTATAGCCTTCCGGAAGAAAAGGGATATCAAATTATTTTATTTTTTTTTCAAATATGTCTGGTAGTCCCACAGATTAGGGCGTTCAAACAAACAAATAAACTCCTCAGCTTTACTATTAGTATGGATAAATACTCGTAGATACAACCGTGAGACTAGAGATGCCGATGCATTTCACCAGTTTCTATGATAAATCTTTTACTGTTCTAGCAGTACGCACGGTTATGGAATGACTTGCCTGTGTCGGTAAAGCGTGTTCAATCTTTGTCCACTTTTAAAATTATGATAAAAAAGCACTTCCTCTCTCTCCTTAAACATCATCATTATATTTTCCTTGCTCCTGTTTCATGTATATTTTTATATTTATTTAGATTATTATAATACGATTTATGTTTGTATTCATTGTATTATTTAAATGGTACACCACAGACTACCTACAGTATTTCTATCTCGATCCCTTTTCAATCCATCCAAAAGTTGCCTTTAAAAGATTGCTCTTAGCAATAAGACCGCCCATTGTGTCACCCTTTATAAAATTTCTATATTTATGTCTGTAATTTATATGGTGACCATACTGTCCATAATAAAGAGTATTCTATTCTAGATATAGACTGATATATCTGTTGTTTATGCTTAGGTAATGTTGTGTCCGGATGCTTTCTGTGAACAATTGATGGATACCAAATTAAGTATAGATGGATGGATGGATTTAAGTATGGATGGATTAAGTATAGATGGATGGATGCATGAAGAAGCCTCTTCGTGTAGCGCAGTTTGTTCCGCCAGTTACTCAGCTGAACCGAACACTCGGCGCATCCTGGACAGTCACACCCAACACCTTATTTGACTGGCTGATTCTTCCATTGCGATGTTAGGGCTAAAGCCCGCCTGGTTTGCGACCACCTCCCCACCGGAGTCAAGCAGCCTGCTGTGTTCCGTCGTTGCATGGGAGTTCCAGTGCCTTAGGCATCTTCTGAGCACGCTCGTTCCATCATAGACCTCATCCATCGCTTTCCATCTTGCGTGATCTAGGTCAAGAGCGGGCCCATTCAGCAATAAAAAATAAATAAATAGATAACCGGTGATATGTGGGTATACTAAGTACACATCTGCCCCCTTCGGGTAGTACAAGCGAGATGTTATGTGTTAAATGAAGTATTCTAACAAGTGGAACGACAATTGGTTTGTTTCTTCGGCTAAGCCTCAGTGTATCCCTCGCTTAGTTGCGGATAATTGTCTGGCACAAGGAGTTTGTGTCTATTAGAGACGGCGAGGGTCCGGCTGTTTGATGCTCGATTGTTTAACTCGCAGACGTCACAACTAATCGTTGAGGACACAGAAAGTACCGTAGCGTGGCATTGCTTAACTACTACTAAAAGCTAGATCTTGTGGTTGCTGAACTAACACGTTATGTGTCTCTACTTATAAAACATTTTGAAACTTGTGAAAACCCTGTCTATTTTGATTAAACAATTGCGATACCTACTTTTTTTTTGACAAACGTGTACAGTAAGAAGCTGAAACTGGAAATCTGAAACGTTAGAAGAAGGCAACTGAGGTAGATTGGCTACAGTAGGCCTTTAATCAAACTAAAACTTCATTGAGTAACAATTAACAACCTTATCAACAAGCAATTTTATCGATACAGAAAACAAACAATCAAAACCTCACACACATCACTAAAGTTCTTCTCGATTCGGAATTCGAAACATTCAAACATAACCGTAATCGATAAAATGGCGTCGGGCTATGAAGGCGGCACAGAGACAATAATAAATTGTAATTACAATTTAAAATGAGCAGGCGTTGCCGTGGGAGTGGCCTGCCCCCACGGCACGGCACGCCACCTTACCTTCACGTGTGTGCACTTTTTACATTCGTACTGCAAGCAATTAGTGTCGTGTGCGTGTTCGTAAACTTTGTGAATAATATGTTGTATCGGAAAACGGAACTAGAAGGTAATGGAAAATCTATTACTTATAATCTCCAGCTGGAGTACCTACCTACTCGTACAATCGCGAAATCGTGTAATGTTTTCATAAATTCAGTTTTAACATTTTTCTATAAGCAATTTCAATGGAACTACTTCCATGAATATTCATACAACAGTTAATTAAAGCCTGATAAAAATGAAATAAAATAAGAGTATTATCATAAGCCAATAATAATAATTTACATACCATACCTTCACAGTTTGTCCACGTCCTCTTTTCGAAAATGAACATAATCTAATGCTACAACTAAATATTATAAAATAGACAACAGAAAGAGCACATTTTAATATATAATAATTTCCAGACACATTACCATGTTTTGTTCCCAAAAATGATTTGATACGTATCGAATAGCTATTTACCAAAATTACACGTTACAAAACATTTACTTGGTTTATTTTCCATTCCCTCGCATTCAAGTATGATTTTTATTATAAAAAGACAATCAAGCATGTTTATTTTGAAGTTACAATGGATTCCGTAGGTTTTCCTGAAGTTATTTTAACGGTCAATTTAGATTGTTATAGCTAAACGTGTGTCAATAATATAATAGGTAGAACGGCTGTAACGCGGCTGATCTGAGAAACAGTCACCTTCAAGAATACAATAGGGCAATAAACGGACGTAATGCGACCTCCTCCTTGAGAGCAGTGGTGGCTCCGACGTACGAGTTGTACGTCGTGGGTTCAAACTCACTCAGGCGCGTTACTTTATGTAATTTATTTCATCGCCACTGCTCTCAAAACGGTGAAGGATAACATCGAGAAGTCATCCTTCGATAACATCGTATGTCCTAGAACCAAAAATTCGAAGACATGTGACATCTACCAACCCGCACTGAGCACGCGTGGCGGATTACGTCCCACTTCACCTCAAAAAAGAGAAGTCCTGTGTCTCTGCAGTGGGAAAATTGTAGGCTGATTATGTAAGGTCTATCTGCAACCTAAACTGAACTTGACAAAAGAAGACTTAAACAAAGGTAAACAATGGTGTACTCATTATCTGCTGGCGCCAGTCAAGAAATTAATTCATAATTACAATAATAAGTAACATGCTGCAAAATCTATTAACGCCAAGCAGCGCCTTCCAATTACCTATTCAGTTATTTGAAATTGCACAAGAAAATCGTTACAGATAAATCAGAATGATGTTCCATAATAACTTCGGTTTTAGATTTTGTTTAAACAATTACTTCAGAAAGGACAAGAGGTATTTGAGGAAAATAAGTTACCAAGAGGTACAGAGGTTAACAAAGATACCTCCTGACAGATTAATCCAAAAATTAAAAGAATCTGAAGATAGTTCGTACAGTTGTATTTCACCAAGTCACTCGATTTTGAAAACGATAAAAACCTGTGTGTCCAGAGCCTTTCCCGATTTCATTGGCCAGTCTGCCTATTGCTAACAAAGCCTTCTACTATTTTTTTTCTTCCTTGCATTTGGCGAAGCTTTGATTGAGTAGAGGGGAAAACCTGGCCTAACTTGGGCTCTAGAATTGTCAATTTCAGTGCCGCTTCTATTTTATATTTCTTGGGAATTAATATTTAATATCATAAACACTCTGGTTACCACGACACAACATAAGTCGTACTAAAGAAAAATCAATCTGCCTAAACTTTCCCGAACTGTATTGAGGTCAGCTTGGAAGCACACTATTTTTCACTATTTTACATGGAGCGACTACCTGACATCCACAAACCAGTTACTGGGCAACATAATACGATCAAAATCAAAAGTCATTTATTCAAACTAGGCTAAGAATCAGCACTTTTTGAACGTCAAAATTACACAAGACAGTCCCCCAAAACGCCCGCTTTCACCGCTACCGCTTAGCTGGGAAGAAGTGGCGCAACAAACTCCCCAGCTGTCTATTCAATTAGAAGAATCGATCAAGTTGTCACAAGTCTTACCGGATGGATGTCTTTTTCAATACTTAGTTATTCTATTAATGTGTTCTAATGTTCCGTCTACACCATGCAGCCCACGGAACCCTAATAAAAGGATAGAGATCATAATCTCCGAGGCTCGAGTTCGGGCCCGAATAAAATGGAAATATATTTTAATGATTATTATGCCCGTAAACGTTTTACCGTGGTCGATATACCATTCAATTCGTCTAATCACTAATTCCAACACTTTTCACCATTTTTTTTGTTTAAAGTTTTCAGTAAAACTATTGATCTATCTTAAAGAAGTAGAATCAGAAAATGAGAATTAATTATTTATAATGGTTGGAATAAATATGAACTTGTTACTAAAATATAAGTATGTGTGTTTGTTGTAACTTTTTTTTTGCTGTAAAAATAAATTAAATCGCAGAATTTTACTATTTATATTGCACTTGGTACAGATATTGTAAAATATTTGAAAAGAGTAACGGTGGATTTTCTTGTCCATTCTTCTTTATACGTAACTACATTTTGGAAGGGGCGACTAGGATCAATTCTATTTTAACACGCTATTAATAGCTTCACTTGTAACTAACTAACAAACAATGTTATTGTATATTTTGACGTTTAAAAGGGCCTTATATGTGCCTATTTGTAACAAATTCTTTGACTTTGACAAAGTATCTGTTGCTTAATTTAAAGTCATAGTATCTAAAAAAAAATACAATCTATTACATAACACTAAACAAAATCATAAAATCGTCTTATTAATAAAATCGCAACATCCTTTAATCAAACCGAGCATCAATTAGAACGATCCTGATTGACGACGTGTGATAACTAGATTATCACATAATTGCCGGACAAAGCTAGAATAAATTGCTGTGCCAAAAACCCAGTGTTTAAGTCAATAACCTAACCACCTATGTGGCTTTATAACGATGATTCGGCGCCAGCCAATGATTGATCGCCGTCGTAAACGTCAAAATTTTTGGTTCCAAAAATAAAAGATCGCGCGGTGATCAAAACACCATATCAGAATCTGTTCCGAATAAACGTAATAATACGTTAATTTCGACGGTTTCAAACGATCGAATTAGTTTTTTAATTTGTTCGTAAATGGGTTATCTCCTTGTGTTTAATTTTATGGCGATTTAATTATATTTCTCAGCTAACGTTATAATTATTTATTATATTGTCAGATGTTTTATTTATTATTATTGTTTGCACCGCTGTACAAATACCTACATATAGGTATACCTATAAACCTAGCATTGAAATTCTTGATATTTATGGTAACTTTTTCGTTTTACTAACTTTTTGTAACAAAACATCGTCAGCTTTCAGTAACAACGTCAAATCACCGCTGCGCTATTTCGAACAAAAGGTAACCAACTTTGACAAAAAACTATGGACAAACTATATATTGTTAAAAATTGGAACAACTTTTCTTTGCAATATCTCACGCTTTGATACATTGCCATTAGGTATACCTATAAACATATCGTAGGTTCTTCAAGCATATCGTAGAGACAAATGGTAAGTAATTATTAGGGACCTACGTCAGTGATATCTTCAAGAAATACCAATTCCCCTACACAAGTTAGGTTTTGAAGAACACCCAGCTGTGTCAGTGGAATATTTTATTTTATTGAAGCATGTGTTCATTGTAATTGAATCACTTTGTTTCATAACTGAAAAATACACCTAAAACTGATATCGGACGATGCAAAGCCAACAACTTCCCTCACAAAGTTATCACACAAACCAAAATATGTTTTAGATGAAGCAGAGCCCTCGAGTGCCAGCCAGCTACATCAGCCACTCTTCGCAGCACACAATGCGCGTGTGTTTATCCTTCCTGTTTGTCGTACTTGCCGCAATGGCGGTGAAATACACAAAATATAACTGAATTTTGTACCTCCATTTCAAAGGCATGTGCTCACAAATTCGGTCTAACTAGTATGTTGATTTAATTTAGAATTTTGCTGCTAACAATGGCTGCGCTGCAGTTGTGTTGTGTTGTGTTGTTTTATTGTTTAGCGAAGTTCCGTGCATTGATTTCAGATGAGTGTTTGTGACAGAAATTGTAATGTGGTAGTGAAACATTCATTTATGTGTTTCATTAATGATGTTTTGTGGCTGCCGATTAATTGTTTATATCATATCATTATTGTCCTAGTGCGAGTCTAATATTTTAGCACTCATAACAAGAATATCGGTATAAAAGTACCCCATGTCGTAATCCAAGTATGTGCCAAATTTTATCCAAATCTGTTCCGCCGTTTAAGCGTGAAAGCGTAGTTAAATCAAATCTTGTCACTTTTAAATACTAGTTTAGATGTCTACGAGAGACAAAATCATAATCAAAAGTCATTCATTCAAACTACAGATCAAAAGACAGATCTTAGAACAAAACATAACTCACAAACACTTTTTTATCGATTGATTAATTAACTAGCATCGTATTTGTAATCTCGGTATTCCTTATAAAATAATATTAATACTGGTTATAAGGTTAGAACTAAATTATGTTTAATATACATATATTGGAATTTATTACCGCACTGATTGATATTTAAACAAAAAATCTAAATTACTCATAAATAGTATGGCTAGTGGACGAAGCTAGTGATTCTGAAAATGATATAACATTCGCAAATTATAATGTTACTAGTGAACTATCAATCAATCAATTAATTACTCTACATTTTGTTTATTACAATGTAGATAACAAACTTTAATATGATGTTTAGGAATTTATTGGTAACATCATCTAATATGTATTGGCTTGTGGCTAAGTAATAACAGTCGCACGGATCGATCGATTAGGTTAAGCTACGCTTGCCGCGGTTGGTACGTGGATGGTTGACCACCTTTACATATCAAGATCCCCTCCGTGCCTCGGAAAGCACGTTAAACCGTTGGTCCCGGCTGTCATTCGTGGATCTTTGATAGTCGTTACTGGTAGTTAGAAGCCAGAAATTCTGACAACCGGTCTTACCAAGGGGTATAGTATTACCCAGAAACTGGGTTGAAGAGGTCAGACAGGCAGTTGCTCCATGTAAAATACTGGTACTCAGCTGCATCGGGCCAGGCAGGACGCTGACCCAAATATATTTGGGAAAAGATGATGATGATCTAATATGTATTAGTATTGCTTGGCAGTTGGTTTCACTTGATACTTTACTTGATAAGAGTCTTTTCTCATTAGCGTGACCCTTGTCTCTCAATCACGGGTAACTTCTCCGATGTAAGGAGAAACCCGGGCCTTCGGAAGGCTTACATGGAGACATTAGTTATAAAGTCCAGTACGAACAGCACCCTAATTATGTAAGAAATTTTCAGTCACTATCTGAATCATTTTGAAGGATATTGCTAATCCATTGCTTTATATGTTCGAAAAAGTTGTCTGCTCAACATCGTAAATAACGCAATGAATGTTTTTGAACTGTCAAAATTAAAACCATTGCTACTGATAGTGTGTGAAGCAATTACCCCGCAGGTCTCTTTGTGAGTTTTAGCTTAGTTATGGATCAATACTGATGTATATAGGAACTTAATGATATCGTAAGCGATAGTGTTTTTTTTTTTTGCAATAAGGACATTTGAGTATCTATATTATGGTCGCTTAGCGTGTCTGTCTATGTGACATCGTTGTTCTGCTAAAGATCTTCCGGATTTTGATGCGGTTTGTACCATAATTTAGAATATTTATTCCGGTTAGTTGTGTATAATGCGTTCATAGAAAAGTTTTTATTTCAGACCGGAGTCCATAGGGTTAATAACATTTCTTAACTTCTAGTGTTAGTAGGTTACAGACACAGATAAAATACACAATTAAAATTCAGCGTCGAGCCGCATGCACCTCCGCAGCATCGGGGAATCCCACCGATCTGCGAAAACACGGAGAATACTGTTAGTGCTGCCGCGAACACGAGTCATCAGGGATGCACATGTAATAACAAAAATTTAAAAAAAATATTACTATTAAATAAATCTCGATGTTTTTTGTAGTCGTACCTAAAAATTGTGCAAAGCAGAGGCGAGTCCTTAATTATTAATAAATAATGCACAAAAAAATGTAAAAAGGCCTCCCTTCTTCTTTCTACCTACCTTCTCACATTTTTGAGACACCCCCATAATAATTCCAAAATTTGGCAAAAAAAAAAAATACAAAACCGCTCAGAAAATCCAGTCAACTTTGTCACCATCGTCTCCCGCCATGACTTTGGGCTAAAAAAATAAAATGAAGAGAAGAAAAAAAAACAAGTTGGGCAGTCGATGGCCAATTGCATTTTGTAGCAGTGAGTGCGAGTCGCGTGTTCGCTGCCATTAGCCCGCCCTCCTGGGCTGTTTGCCAGAAAATATCACTTATTACGTGTATAAAGGCTATTGCTATGCTAACGTTAGCTGTTATCCCGGAAAATTTCCAGGTTTTTTTTTATTTTTTTAGTTATATCTTTTCTAATGTATAACCTTATCTTTGAGAGTTTCTAATAGACCGAGCTCAAAGTATGTAATTTTACTGCAACGCATAACAATTCTGGTTTTGACAGATACATTCAATAGGACCGCAACCCTCGTTGATAACGACAGCCAAAATGCATAATAGGCATTTTTTATAGGACTATTGTTTTCTTTACTTCTGGGGCCAGTATAGCCTATACAAAGAGCCAGAAACTACGGAATATGGTATATGAAAGAAAGAACGCATTTATTTGTAATCTTGTCTAAGAATCTTAACTGGTTATTCACTAGTGGTATATGTATATTTTTTTAGCAGAAAGTGGTTCCGTCAAGGAGTCACCACAATTTCTGGGAATGTATCAGAAGAATTCAAATACCTGTATTGCAAAATAAAAAGGTAGATATGAATTCAAGTAAACAAATTATGTTTCATATTAGTCACGGTGCGGAGTCATCTCCAAATCAAGGAAAATTAACTATATAATATAAATTTTACCAATACTTTAACGAGTGAGTAACCAAGTAATTACCAAAAGGAATGATGATTTTATTTTATATAAAAATGATCTTAGAAGCTTTATAAAATCAAGCTTTGGATAGCCTTGTTATCATCTGCCTAGCCTTTTCCTAACTCTAATAGACTCGGCTTTCAGTATTCATAGGATTTCTTCTTCCGGAATCGACTGAATACCAATAGCCTTTAATGTCTTTGTCACGTAATAACCAACAACGGTCAGTACGGAGTGGCGACACGTCGTCTTATCTAGAAACCTATTTATTATGTCTAATGATTTTTATTATTCGGGTTGCGTGGGTGAAACAGCTAAACCTTTAGCTTAAACCTTTATTAAAAGGCTTGACTGTGTGATGTAATATTCAGTTACTGTTCTGTAGTTTAAGTCAAGGTAACCTTTTTGCATAGGTGTAGGTTATTTCTCTAAGCACCTGAAACTTACTCAATGCAAGGTAAATTCAAATTATCATTACTAATAAGTTCGTTGACCAACAGAGGTGATCAAGATTTTAATGGTGATAGCACGGTAGCTATCATTTTGCGACAATTTTAATCGACTTTATCGATCAACTCTTGTGCGTCGTATAGCTTAGCTTCTCCATACGTATAGCTCGAGTGGCAGAAAACTAAGCTATAATATGACATAACATCTCGCCTGGTTTTCCCTGAAGGGTTAAGCAGAGCTATATCTATAGGGGGCGAGCTTAATGCCATGATATCATATCTATATATTGAGAAATTCCAGATGGAAAAACCCGATAGCACTTTGCCTAACCTGAGAATCAAACACAGGACCTCATTCCCAGCAGTAACCCTTACGGCCACTACACCCAAAAGGTACTCCTAAAAACTAAGTTATTCTATATCAAATTAACACTAGAACGTTTATACTAACTCTCGTTTTAATTCCCAATATGGAGATAGTTTAGTCATCATCTGCAGCTCAGTACCAGTATTTTACATGGAGCGACTGCCTATCTGACCTCCACAACACAGTTACTGGGTAATACGAAACCCCTTGGTAAGACTGCTTGTCAGACTGTCGGGCTTCTGACGACCCGTAACGACTGTCAAAGATCCACGAATGACAGCCGGAACCAACGGCTTGACGTGCTTTCCGAAGCACGGAAAGGTCTTGGTACGTAAAGATGGTCACCCATCCACGGACCAACCGCGGCAAGGGTAGCTTAACCTGATCGATCGACCCGTGCGGCTGTTATATTATTAAGTCGCAAGCCCCTCATGGAGATAGTTTACTGAACCCAAATAATTCCCGGGCAATTGGTCTGAATAAAAAACGTTAAAGAAAAAATATAACCAACTGAACCCTTCCACGGACAAACACGCCTCACCCCTGTCTGGCTGCACCGTGCAAATAAATTTGGTTTTCATTAGTACTAGCACAACACATTCCTCAAACAGCTGGTTGTTATTAAACAAAGAAATTGCATCGTAGTTGATTTTAACAGTGATTCCCGGTCACGACATTGTTCACTACTAATGAAATATTAGTAACGCCATTTTAGCACGGGTTTATACTTTGAAAGGGTAAAAGATACGCTTTTCCTACACAGTTAGACCTGGAAAATTGTCCCAAATAATTTTGGAACAATTTTCCGGATCTAATATTAATAACTGTTTATTTTATCCTATGATAAAATGAACAGTTATTAATATCGTAAAAATTACTTGGTAGGTTATTTTAAGAGTAACCAGAGATAGAAATCTGAATTCGGGTTTTGATGTTTTTCCTACCTCTAGTATTAGTAATTAATTTAAATAATAGGTACATACGACGACATATCAAGCTATA
Source organism: Eremobia ochroleuca (assembly GCA_949629135.1). Lineage (NCBI taxonomy): Eukaryota > Metazoa > Arthropoda > Insecta > Lepidoptera > Noctuidae > Eremobia > Eremobia ochroleuca. The sequence goes on along the minus strand of OX451390.1, from coordinate 9,960,002 downwards.
TATACCTTTCCAGTTTTAGCTAGCGTTGAAAAAAGCAGGGAAAATTCCCGTTTCTTTCCAATTCCGTTGTTTTTTTTCAATGTTTCATTCGAATGTTTCAAGAAAATTTTCCAGTATATATTTAGTATACCATTTACACGATACAACGAATACATACATAAAGTATATTATACTAATCTAAATAAATATTTACATATGAATGAAACAGAAGTAAAGAAAATATAATGATGCTGTTTAAGGAGAGAGGAACTGCTTTTTTATCATAATTTTAAAAGTGGACAAAGATTGAGCACACCTTACCGACACGGGCAAGTCATTCCATAACCGTACTGCTCGAACAGTAAAAGATTTGTCATAGAAACTGGTGGAATGCATCGGCATCTCTAGTAATAAATAATAAGACTTTACTTTAGGTAATTTCAATGTTCAGTTTTTCCTTAATTTTTTAATATGAATTCCGCAAGTAACGCCAATCGTCTTATTAATTTGTACATAATAATAAACTTCTTCAGTTTAACTGTCAACATAAAATCGATGGCTGACTCGTTCGGCTCAATTTCCCAGCGATTACGTACCGATACCTCCGGAGAGTTCTCGGTAAATCGCATAAATAATACGCAAATAACCATCTTCAACCAGTTTTTATTTAATTTCATAAACGTTAGCTCCGAGAAAATTCAATTACTTCATGATTCAAATTAATTCAACAGTTTTTGACATAATTAATTACGCGGTTAAAAATGCTGTAAAATTGTATTCGATTGGTTATTTTTTTGCTTACATAGTTGAGGATGGCATTTGTGTACCCTTCAGGTAGCTAATCATTTATAATTTTATGGTCAGATAATATTTATAGTGCCTGCTAAACCTAATATGACGTTATAATACGACGCTAAAGCGTGGCCATATTGGACACGCTGTAGCGTCCATTGATGAGTTGCTTGATGTTTTAAGGTTCACCTCGTAAGCAAATAGGCCGATGAACATTGAAGTGTGTCCAATAGAAATCAATGCGGAACAAAAACTACCATTATTTTTTTCTTATTATTCGACCATTCAAAGTTAAGATGCTGATAAAAAGGTAGGATGTCTAAGTATGGAAAACTTCTAAAGACAAAAATGTAGGTAATCTCCTTAACATTGTCAGTAACCTGCAATTGCACCGCTTAAAGGCATAATCCTCAGGATATCAACATCCATATTCATCAAACAAATATTGTCTCCAAAAACTGAGACGTCATTAAAAGGGGACTCGTAAGACATGAGATGCTGGCAATAACTCGATTACAAGGGGGTTGTAGAAGGGTGAAGTAAGGGGGGGAGGTGTAGAGGATTATAAGAACTTCGTTAGTCTCTCGAAGGTGTCTAACTCAGGTCTGAGACGGGAGAGATTATCGCTTTTGCCTTCAGCGCAGCATTTTGTCGTCAGTTTAGAATATTTGATGTGATAAGATATACGTTACATGGGATGCGCGGGTTTACGTTCGTGTAAGTACTAGGATTATTTTGTTGCTTTTGCTGTGGTAGGTTTTGTGAAACAGCCGTGCGATTCTGTAACCATCTCACCGTGAAAGCTTGGGTGAAGTGAGCGTGGACTGAGCTGTCATTCGCTAGGGATTAACACTATTAAGTGCTCACTTCACTTATGATTTCACCGTGAGATATGTACAGAATCGACCGGCAGCACTTTTTGACGTTCAAACATGCTCTAAAATACTTACTTTAAAAAGATTGATGCAAAACACCATTTCATCGCATTGGTGACTGGAAAATCGTGGCATACAACAGAGATCTTACGTAGCTTACCTATAGACGACAAAGCTGTAGAAGATAACGATGGTTTGATAACCGATTGACCAAATAGTAATTTTACACTGGTGAAAACTTTCGCTTAAATGTTTTAGATTAGGCATAATTAAACACCGTAACACCAACACCGTCCTGGCGATGACCGCCAACAGACTGGATTGCCCTTATATCCGGCAATGCTGTATGAGTGTTAGTCTTTGCCTGTGAAAGAAAGAAAGAAAGAAAATACATTACACGTGTGTGTTTTACATTACTGTGCTTGTTATCCTGTCTGTATACCTTTATGTATCTGCCGGTCGATTCGGGAAACATCTCACCGTGATAACTAAGGTGAAGTGAGCTTAGAGTGAGCTGTGAGTCATACTGATTCTAGGGATTGACACTATTGACGACTCACTCCACGCTCACTTCACCCAAGTTTTTACGGTGAGATGGTTACAGAATCGCACGGCTGTTTGTATATGAGTCTTGTTACTTGAATTAAACTTATTTTATTTTATTTGCTTATAATTTCTTTACTATAATAACTGCTCCTCTGATCAAGATAATATCATCCACTACCACTACTCTATGACAACTACACTGTCAGGTAAAATCACCAGCACACTATTCATTTTCCCTCCACAACCATTACGAAAATACCCTATACCGAGAAAATGTCATCAAATTTTCAGTTTGAGTGACGGTACACCGGTGGGCGAGTGTAAAGCAAACGCACGCATCACTCGACGGGCCACAAAGGCACAGCCGCAAACACAAAAGGTATCTACTGAACGCAGCTTAAACTTACCGACGATGCAATCACAACTTGCGCGGCTATAACGTATCTAACTTGCTGTGTAATCGCCTTAAAATTCGGTACATGTTAAAACTTTAATATCACTTCAGATGATAGTCGGGATGTGTAGTGTATTGCTTATATCGCTCATCCAATAGAACAACGACGTAATTACGAAAATGTTGTTTTTAACAGTTCTTGAGTTTTCTCATGAAATTATTACAAATTATTATTGATAGTAAAGTAACATACATAAAAATATTAAATATTTTAGCATAATCATTGGATTAAAAGTTTGAAACAAACTCATTGGATCACACTTTTAAAACGTTCTCCTGATAAATAGCTAAAACGTAATTACGTCATTGTTCTATTGGATGAGCGATATGGTTTTTCATTTCAGTTAGTGGAGTCTTTTTAGGGTCCCGTATCCAAAGGGTAAAACCGGAACCCTATTACTCCCGCTCCGCTGTCCGTCCGTCCGTCTGTCCGTCCGACCGTCTGTCACCAGGCTGTATCTCATGAACCGTGACAGTTAGACAGTTGAAATTTTCACAGATGATGTATTTCTGTTGCCGGTATAACAACAAATACTAAAAAACAGAATAAAATAAATATTTAAGGGGGCTCCCATACCACAGTGTGCAAACCTACGTTTTTTTTTTTTTTGTTACTCTACAACGTGTAACGTTAAATGCGCAAAACCTCAGACACCTCAACTGATTTTTAAATCAATTGACCTATTTCAAAGAGAAAATAAGACATTAAAAAAATTGTAAAGGTTTTATGTGCTGTTTTAGTTTTACTGGCCATTCTTATCGTTTCTTGCGTCTGCGACAACGCTTTACCGAGGAAGGAGTCGTCACCGGGCCGCTGCGCCGCGCTGACATTGGCTTGTTTGACCTATTAATAAATAGACACGGCAACGTTTTTAATGAAGATTTTTTGAAAAATGTGACCTATATTAAAAAGTGGTTTAATTAATTCTGCTCGTTATTCTGATCAAACTATTTTCAGGTTTTGCGCATTTAACGTTACACGTTGTATATTGTGCCCCACTGCGGGGCAAAGGCCTTCGCTTTTTCCTTCTAAGCCTCCCTATCTGTTGCAATCTCTGGCCACAGTGGCCTGCAAACGTTATCAGATCGTCATACCACCTTCGCCATGGCATACCTACTTCCAGAAATAAAATAATTTATAATTTATGTCAAACTAGCTGAATACCCGCTTCGCTGGGTCATTTTTAATTGTATAGTTATTTGTTAATGTTAATAATCTATGACTATTTACTTCATAATCTTTTCATATATACTCGTACTAAACATTTTTATTAATGAAGAAGTGGTGGGAGGCGCCCGACGTGACGGCACAGTTGTGGCATGCGCGTGAGCTGCGCGCGGTACTGAACAGTACTTGGACATTGCAACAATACTATATTTTCTAAAATAAAAGATTTTTTCTAAAATAAAAGTAGCCTAAGTTACTCCTTATTACATCAGCTACCTGCCAATAAAAGTCCCGTCAAAATCGGTCTAGCCATTTCAGAGAGGAACAAACAGACAGACAGACCAAAATTGTAAAAAATGTTATTTTGGTGTATGTACCGTATATATGCATGTAGTAAAAAACAGTTATTTCAATATTACAAACAGACACTCCAATTTTATTTATATGTATAGATGTAGGTATAGATAGGGAAAAGTTCTCAAGGTTGCTTTAAGTTCGGTTTATATATTTTAATGTATGTACTAACAGAAACGTAATAAAATCACGAGGTAATCCTAAGTAGGCAACATGATGTCTGTGTTTAAAACTGCCGACTATATCAAAGATCTCGATAAACAGGGTGCAGAAAGATACGAAGCCATTGAAATGATTGATGCAGCGAGATATCCTAGAAGCCGGACCACTGAACCGGATAATCAAACTGGTTCCGTTAAATTATTAGTTTGTGATTCCCTGGAACAGTCATCCCATCTCATTAGATAGATTCTTTCTAGTTATAGGTTGGCAAACGCGCCGATGGCCTGTCAGATATAAAGTGACGCAACACATGCAACAACAAATGAATTGTACTTGTGTTGCCAACCTAAAAATTTAGTTGTACAGTATTTACACGTACAGTCACCAAAAGAGATAAGTAACCAGTGTCGTCGGATATAGTTGAAGTTTGGTAAGAAACCGATCGAAGTTTTTGAGTGAAATTTAATTTGAGAAAAGAACTGTTTGTTTTCTGTTCATTAAATAAAATTTTATCCGAAAACATCCCAAGGTTTCTCACTAAACTTCAACTAGGTATATCCGACGACCCTGGTTACTTATCTCCTTTGGTGACTGTACATATATACCCGTAACATAACGTAACATCACGCGTGAATTCCTCAAAGGGTTAGGCAGAGGTGGCCTATACACGCACCTTTTGCAAGTTATTTGTTTAAGTCCCATGTAACAGGGAGCGAGCGGGGCTTGTGGCTCAGTAATAGCAGCCGGATGGGTCGATCAATCAGGTTAAACTGCGCTTGCCGCGGTTGGTCCGTAGATGGGTGACCGTCTTCACATAGCAAGACCCCTCCGTGCCTCGGAAAGCACGTTAAGTCGTTGGTCCCGGCTGTCATTCGTGGACCTTTGACAGTTGTTACGGGTCGTCAGTAGCCCGAAAGTCTGACAACCAGTCTTACCAAGGGTTATCGTATTACCCAGTAACTGGGTTGTGGAGGTCAGATAGGCTGTCGCTCCATGTAAAATACTGGTATTCAGCTGCATCCAGTTAGACTGGAAGCCGACCCCAACATAGTTGGAAAAAGGCAGGCAGATGATGATGTAACAGGGAGCGAACCTGTTGCAATCAATTGGGTACAAATCCAGGCGGTGGGCTACTACTGAGAAATACCCACTTTGCCCGACCTGGGAATCGAAGCCACGACCTCATGCTCAGCAATACGAGTAGCGCTTGTGACCACTAGATCCATAAGGCGGTGGCAGTAACGCCTGTAATTCCAACGAAAAAATTTACCTATTATTAATATTCTACATATCACAGTTTTACGATTCTACATAGAGAAGGTTAACGTGAAAATGAAAAGCGTTTCGAAAAGTTTAAATTGCAATTTTTATAGTAACAGAGTCTGGCTGTTCATTTCTATTAACATCTGCTGGAGTCCAATTTAACTTTTGTGTAAAAAAAAGTTGCTCCACCGACAAAACTGTTCACGTATGATAGTTGCAATTAAATTCAAATAGGATGGGAAGCCTCACAACTTCTCGGAGCTAGAAATAATGCAAATGGTTATGACAAAAGAGCCATAAAAAGAGCAACATCAAAAATTTCAACTACTTAGGTGAATTTAAATTAAAATGACCTGCAAATATAAAGTCACAAAATACGAAATGACTCATAAAAATACTTCCTAAACTCTCAGCATTGACATAACAAAGTATTTCCTATAGAATCAACATTACGACGTACTACGCATGAACTCCTAACATAAATCTTAATGAAAATTCACCCAAAATATCAGAGGGACTGTTAGCAGTGGACCAGTAAGCACCGCACAAACCTTTCGGATACATCTCCGGACCACATCCTGTTTAAAGATGTTTCTAGAATTATTAACTAAGATTTGACGTAACAAATACCAAGTTTCACTTATAAGGGATTAGGGTTCCATGTTCCGGTCCGAAGCCCGGGGGATATGTTATTGTTTTGCCGCGTGGCTTTGCAAATTTTAACTTGGAGGGAGTTTGAGATTAAACTTGTATCACACAAAATGGGATACGATCTTTGATATTGAACAAAGGCTTCCGGATCAAAGTTTACACGTATATCGTAAGTTGTACCCATCTCGTACCAAAGGTACTTTATAAAGATAGATAATCTGAGTACTAAAATCTTGTCTCCTGCTAGAAGTCAAGAACAGCGGGGTAATTACACACTAACAGTAGCAATGGATGTTATTTTGACGGTTCAACAACATTCATTGCGTTATTTACGTTGTTGAGCAGACAATTTCTTCGAACATATGAAGCAATGGATTAGCAATATCTTTCAAAATGATCCAGATTGCTGTTGAAAGTATATTACGCAATTAGGGTGCAGCCGTGGGATTCTGTAACCATCTCACCGTGAATACTTGGGTGAAGTGAGCGTGGAGTGAGTCGTCAATAGTGTCAATCCCTAGCATCAGCATGACTCACAGCTCACTCTAAGCTCACATCACCTTAGTTATCACGGTGAGATTTTTCCAGAATCGACCGACAGTTCATTATTTTTCAAAGCAAAATAAACAAGTGACAGACGCAGTTGAAAAAATCTTCGTCAGCAAAACTCGATGCTACTGAAGACAACAACAACGCTACAGCAATTACACGAATATCTGTGTTCAAGATATGAACAAAGATATTCGTGTAAGTACAGTGTAAGCCATACAAAACACAAGAAAGCGATAAGATCAGCTCCAGCACAAACTTTACATAAAGCAGTATCCGATAATACACTACACATATCGTGTTCTATGGAAGTAAATACAGTCTTAATAAATAAAAATAGAAATTGATTCGAAGTTTCGAAGTCTTAAACCTTCGCGGGCGCGGCGCTTCCGTGGCCGTCCAGTTTTAATGTTTCACCCACTCATAGTATATTAAAGATCAGTATCACAGGAAGGTGAACTATTAGTTTCGCTTCGTTCTCATTAAACCCTTTCGATATTGTCTACACTATCGTACACAGATTTTAGTTTATCAATTTCGTTTAGTTTTTATTGCGATCATTTATTTTCATTTTTCGTGGCAGCTTTGTGGAATATGAAAACGTGGAAGGTTTGATTAGGATTAACTTCTTATTGTAAACATGTATTTTTGGTGATTTTGGTATTCTTGAGATAAATTGAAAATATGAGAATATTTGAATGTGAACATATTAAAAAAAATCATAGCCCAATGTGTAGAATTTTCGTAAACCTTAAGCCCAGCCCAAGAACTATTTAATCCTTGGTTAGTAGACAATTAACACATTGGCGTTAATACTATCTATGGTTCTTACAAGTAGAGTAGAGTAGCTGCATGCTTGTCTCTTTTGTTGACTGTACGAGTATGTAATGTAGTGCATAGTTGGTAGTTTTTAAGGTTAGTTTTTTTTTTCTTTTTAAGTACTATATTTAACTGTGTATGCAACAGGCGCTTCTCGCCATCAAACTCGAAAGTTTGGCGAGTAAAATTATAAAGCATCAAAATAATGTATTTTTGAGAATAATACACAAAAAAAAAAAAACTAAAAAAAGATATATTCTAGAAAAGGCATATACAACGTGTAACGTTAAATGCGCAATACCTCAGACACCCCAACTGATTTTTAATTCAATTGACCTATTTCAGAGAGAAAATAAGTCATTAAAAAAATTGTAAAGGTTTTATGTGCTGTTTTAGTTTTACTGGCCATTCTGATCGTTTCTTGCGTCTGTGACGACGCTTTACCGAGTGAGGAGTCGTCACCGGGCCGCTGCGCCGCGCTGACATTGGCTTGCTTGACCTATTAATAAATAGACACGGCAACGTTTTTAATGAAGATTTTTTTAAAAATGTGACCTATATTAAAAAGTGGTTCAATTAATTCTGCTCGTTATTCTGATCAACTATTTTCAGATTTTGCGCATTTAACGTTACACGTTGTATTGGCTATACAAAGTGTTCATTAAAAACGTTGCCGTGTCTATTTATTAATAGGTCAATATGAATAAGGGCCATACATTTGTCCATATAGTAGTCAGGTTTGCAACAATGGAGAATGTATTCCATATCGGTAGCAAGAATAGTAGGTACAGAATATTAAATAAATAAGGTACAGTATCTGCCCTAAATATGGCTGGTGGCTGGGACAGATTCGATGTAGAAGGCGGAGGACAGCTGTTGAAACGGAGCCTGGGAGAGGCATATATCCAGCAGTGGACTGCGATAGGCTGAGGTGATTCCACCGATGGGAAACGAAACAGCATGATCGATGAAGCGATAATAGTAAAATGTCATGTTAATCCCGAACCCATGTTTAAACTTTTTTAACAATTAGAATTAATTGAGTAATTATAAAGTGCATTCAACATTGGAGTTAATCACGATCATGTATTCATACTCTCGGGTACTTATGTGTCTGTGCTATTATTAGATTAGCTACGCTCAGTTGAATTTTATTGTTCGCCTTAAATCGTTCGTGGTCATACTTATAAGAGCTTTACAGCACAGGTTATTTATTCATCGAAAAATTTAAATAAATTAAATCGAGGTTTTTTTATAATCGTTACTTACTACTCAAAGAGTTCAGTGTTACGGATGTAAATCGCGTAATTATTTGGATCAGCGCCTTGTAAAAAGGATAAGCATCAAGTTTATTGAATCGTTCTGAGAAAGCTTGTAGTTCTTGGCGAGGTTACTAATGGTCTTATACACTAATGGCCAATAAAACTTTTCATATGTACAAACGCCAGCACATCAAGCTACCCGAATCTGTCAAATTTTTCCAATCAACTTTGAACCTTATGCTTTAGCGATAAAGTTGAAAATCTATTAAAGAAATTTGACAGATTGTAGTAGCTTGATGTGCTGGCGTCTGTACGTAACAACTTTAATTAGGCGGAATAAGGAAAGTGTAATGTCCGATCGTTTTGAGTATTTTTTGTATAGTACACCGTTCCTCTATAACTCTTATATTTCTTTCATTTCGTAGTCCTTTACCAAAAATCTTGACTAAAGAGCATCAAAACGCAGTATCTAACACTTTTCACGTGAGGGCCAGAGGGCTGGCTCGTTCTTTGACCAAAGACAGCATTGCCATTCAACAGGGCAATGCTACCCTTCTGCTAGTCTTCTGGGCACGTTTCCGGATGACAGCGATGCGGGCGAATACTTCGACGCCTAAGTGACCAAAAAACAAAAGGATTTTTTGTATTTATTTATTTATTTAGTTATTTAGTCATTTAATTTAGTACCTACCTAGTGTAAATAGTTCTATGTTGTATATAATCATTTTAATTAAATAAAATACTATACACTTTACTCTTAATATAACACAACATAACATCAAACTTGTATTCACCGTACCTCGAAAAGCACATTAAGCCGTTGGTCCCGGCAGTCATTCGTGGATCTTTGACAGAGGTTACGGGTCGTCAGTAGCCCGAAAATCAGACAACCAGTCTTACCAGGGGGAGAGCAGTCGCTCCATAAACACAAACACTGGCACTCAGCTGTATCCGGTTAGACTGGAAGCCGAACCCATCATAATTGGGAAAAGGTGCCTAGCACATGATGATCGCAAAGTTGGTGTGCGTGTTTTTTTACAAGCTTTTATTTTTGTGTTAAAATAACGCAAGTAAATACGACATCCCACCAAATCAAACAGCGTAAACTAGTTGCTACAGAGTTGCTAGAGAGCATAATAGTATATCGTCCGGCGACTTTTTGCCTCGAGCAGAGCATCGGCGCTCAATCGAATTATCGTGTTGCCACCATCGAAGCAGTAAATGAAGAATTAACTCGAAAGCTGATTATTTTAAAACATGCATCGGGATACCCTTTCTAACGAGGTTTCCTTGCCGTTGGCCTCGCCCTGATGGTTTGGACTTTATTGAGAACCTCTGCTGTGATGTGCTAGGCAATTAAATGCTATAATTGTTTATTATGGGAACTCGTGTGGTAACGGCTGTTATTATGGGAGCGTAGAATGTAACAACATGCCTACCTCTAATTTATCATTTACTTGGATTGTTATTTTTATGTTTTTAATTTGGGTTTTATTAAGTTTTGATGCTAAGGAATGGATTCAACTAGGGTGTACTGAAAAAGGAGCTGAAGATAATAAACTAAGAATTCTTTTGTTGAACCACTATCTACTAGGATTTTTATTTATTTTGACAAATCCAATATACAAGCTTATACTAAAATATACATAATGGTGTTTATTTATAAACGATGATTAAAGTTTAGTGACGTTCAAACGTCAAAAATGTATGGTTAAACAGTCGCCAATCACTATTCCAAGCAACGTATATGGATAAAGAGGATTATGTACAACTTGGTATATAATAAAGGGCAGAGCTCATTGGGCATAAAAAAATTCGTCCGCATCGCTATCAATGAGAAAAATGCCCAAAACGCTGGCAGCATTAGACCTTGGCTGGCAATGCTGAATCTTTGGCCTAAAATTAATACCTACTTAATGCTTTAAATCATCAATTCCCAAAGTTGTGCAGGTGGACCCCCACGGGTCCACGGGAGATTCGACGGGGGTCTACGTTAGATGTAATCTTCACCTTTTTTGTAGTTTTGGGAATATGGTAGAAATGTAGCTGCAGGGCTCCACCGGAACCAGCAAAATTTTTAAAGTCATGAGAAAAATAGTTTGGGAACCTCTGATTTAAATTGTGGTGCGGAAATACAGCACTTCATTTAACGTTTATTTTAGACCTGTAGTTAGTTAATTGCTAAAAGGACTAAAATGATAGTATTTATAATAGATACTTAAGTACTTTTGAATTAGAGGGGTTTTGGCTAAGTAATAACAGCAGCACGAGTTGATTGATCAGGTTAAGCTACGCTTGCTGCGATTGGTCCGTGGATGGGTGACCATCTTCACATACCAACACCCCTCCGTGCCTCGGAAAGCACGTTAAGCCGTTGGTCCCGGCTGTCATTCGTGGATCTTTGACAGTCGATACGGGTCATCAGTAGCCGTAAATCTGACAACCAGTTTTACCAAGGGGTATCGTATTTCCCAGTAACTGGGTTGTGGAAGTCAGGTAGACAGTCGCTCCAATTAAAATACTGATATTCAGCTGCATCCGGTTAGACTGGAAGCTGACCCCAACATAGTTGTGAAAAAGTTAGGCAGATGATGACTTATACTTTTGATGTCATTAATAAACATAATTACGATTTTTATTTTATAGCTCATAAATTATAGCGTACATATTTTGTAAAGAACATTAAAATAGGTGGCCAATCAAATGGTAAGAATTTGGTTGAATACTTAATGATCGTAATACACACTTTAATGATGATCATCTGCCCAGAGCGTGCCTCCATATTACTTTAATTTGCGTTCTCCGAATAAAACTCGCTTATGTTAACATTTACGCTTGTGAAGTTAGTTAAGAGGAACCTTCGTTTGTAGTTAAATCATAGAAAACGCCAGGATTTACAAGGGTTTTGCTCTCTCTCTTTTTGTCGTCATTTGACACAGTTCCCAGTAGTGGTTTAACCCCGGGTCTTAACGTAATACGTGATGTTGCATTGATATGTCACTCATTTGTTTGGAAGACACCCTCTGTTGGTGCGAACAAGTGTTCAAGTTCGCCGAACAAAATGAGCGCACCGGTCAAGTGTTCGCGCGATGCACGCTTGGATTACGACGTGGCCAATGTTTTATTCTAAAGACAAGATAGACTTTTATTGTCTTTTCAAACTCATCAAAATAATGAAAACATTTTAGGGAATAGATTTTCTATGAAAAAGCCATGCTATGTTATGAAACCAGCAATTAATATCAAAGCTGTTCAGTCCATACACAATCCATTGTTATCTCCAACAACTGACTGTGCCGAGCAAATAACACGAAAAAAGATAAAAAATTGCTTTCATATAAAAGAGCTAAGTAGTTTTTGATACCGGACGGTCGATGAGAATTAGGAAGACAGGTCCAACAAGAAATAAAACGAATAAATGATTGCAAATTAAACTTGCCATGAAAGGTTGCGTACGTGTTCACTTACTTTATCATTCCGGGCATAATTCAAAGACAAATAAATTTAAAATTAAATCAAAGAGATATTATTATTGGTAGGTTAACTTATATGACTCATTGATCATATAAATAAAAAATAAAACAAAACTACACAATTCATATCCGTATTCATACATAATATTATAAACGTCGAAATCCTAAAGTCGCTTTTTGCGTCTGTCTGTGTCAACGCGTTACTCTTACAAACTATGCCGTTGCATTGTTAAAATCCGTTAATTTTCACGCGGTTTTCACCAACATTTAGAGAATTCTTGGAGATTTGTTTCTATGATATATAAAACGTTAAATATTATATTAAACGTTCGTATAATAAGGAAATCTCGAAAAAACGGTGTGAAGCAGAGGTGTGTCACTAGAAACAATTCATAAATAAAAATAAAACATAAACAGAAATCATTATAAAAAAAAACCTTAAACATGAAAACAAGCCTGCTAAGGAAATGAAAAATACGGGAAAAAAACATTTTTGATATAGGGCAAATAATCGCAGCGGCGAAATGGTATCGTGACAAACATCCATGCGTCACAACGGCTCGGTAAATCAGCGCGCCAATGAAATCCAATTACTTACACAAAAAACTATTAGTTTTCTGCAACATATTATGTACCTACATGTGGCTACGCCATTTATTGCGAAAAATGAAACTATTTTGCCTCATGTTTGTAAGGAAATAAGCACGGTAGGTACTTATTTCCTTACTTACTTATTGGACTAATTACAACGAGTAGGGACAGAATGAAATATTTATTGAATTGTAACGAGTACAGACATTAGCGCATAGGAATAACTTTTCATATAATTATAAGAATAGTACCAACTTTTATATTATTAGTCAAGGTTTTTATTCCTTAACAGTAATAAAATTACATTAAAAAAGCCTTTTAATTCAAATCTAAAAAGTTTTTTCGCTACTAATTTATTGTTAACAAACTGTATTTATATTTGAGCCACTTTAATTTAATACATATTATAGTGAAACCATTAAAAACTACAGTCGTATAGTAAAATTATTGAATTTTGCAATTTAATATTGGCTCGCTCGCTCACCGTTGGCCATAATTACCAATGCGGATCCAATTCATCATTCTTTATTACAAGCACAAAATTCCATGTAAATTTCATGCACGCCCGATATACCGAGCGAATGAGTTTCGATATATCGTACAAATCTCCATTTTTTGTGTTTTTATTGCACTGTAACAATCTCTTTAATGACATCAAAATTTGCAGCTAAATAATAAGAAAATCGGTCGTCTGGAAACAGTTCTCTGACTGAGCTAAACCGTTAATTGAGCATCGTTATTTACATATTTCTTTATAAGCACATGATTTTTTCAAAGTTGTTTCAGCATTTTTTCTATTGAAAACTTGTAGCTCTTTACACAACTAGCATTTATTAGGGTGCAACCGGTCGATTCTGTAAAAATTTCACCGTGAAATTATAAGTGAAGTAAGCACTTAGAGAATCGCACGGCAGTAGTGCTATTCTGTAAAAATCCCACCGTGATAACTCAAGTGAAGTGAGCTTAAAGTGAGCAGTCATTAGTGTCAATCTCTAGCATTAGATGGAATGACAGCTCATTTCACCTATATTCGCACGGTGAGATTCTAACAGAATCGGCCGGCAGATTATGTTCAAGTGATTTTCTGCAGCGAAAAATTCTAATGAAATGTAAATAAATTAAAAACATAAAGTCAGGGAAATTAATTGCCAAGCAAAGTGACAACCAGCTTAAATTGTCCTTATGTTCAAATCACAACTGTCATGCTTTGACAGATATATGCAATGGCTATAACAAGACAATCTGCTTAACAATAAATTTCCCTGACAGTAGATACATACGATATTAGTGCTTGTATTTTTCCTCAACAAAATGACTTTCAAAACGATTGTCTTAACATAAACAAGGGCTCCCCCGCGTTGCCACAGAAAATGTCATTAATGTCTGAGTGAAATTCGGGGTCTAATCTCGTCACTGCAAAGCTTATTACATTTATACAACGGAGTAATCTTCGAATAAAGTTTTCAATGGAAAGTGTTGAATCATTGAGGATTGCGAACCCTTGCTCGCTGAAAGAACTCGGCCTACGGCTGCGCACGACGAGGGTGTACTGTTTCACGAGACCATTTATGTTTGGACTTTAACGTAATTGATATGTAAAAATATATTGTTTTACGATGTATAAAAAATGCAACAAATTATAATCTACATCTGCCGTGCGTTCTCGTAACCATCTCACCGTGAAAGCTTGTGTGAAGTGAGCGTGGAGTGAGCTGTCATTCGCTAGGGATTAACACTATTAAGTGCTCACTTCACTTATGATCTCACAGTGAGATTTTTACAGAATCGGCTGGTTTAGATACCCAATATACCGATTGTTTTTCTCATAACGATGCTACAGATAAAGATTCATACAGGCTAGACGTTGACACGATACGTCAACTACAAAATTCAAAAACAACCATCTCCGAAATAAGCAATACAAATTTCATTAGCCAATTTATTTCCTCAGCCTTGTTCCCGAGGTACTCCTCGATCGTTCGCAACCAATTTAATGTCTTCAAGAATTCTGTTGCGCGATGACTCGACATCGCGACTGAAATCTCGCGTTTCTGTTTACTATTAATCAAATTTCAAGCTTTCACTTTAAATCGAAACTAAACCACTTATCTAAGTCATATTTTAAAATGTTTATTTTGGTCAGACGCGAGTAATTAAAAATGTTATCACGAAACTTAGCAGGAAGTAAAATAAGGCTATTTGTTTGATTATTTATTACTAGCTCGCAACTTCGTCTGCATGATTTTTTTTTTTAATTTCTTGTTCCCAACCCAGCCCGTCGCATCGTATCGCCTGCCCGCGCTAGTATTTCGTTTCCACTTAGGGTTCTTTCTGGTTTTTTTTTTATTTTTGTTCGGCTCCTAGCGTGATGCTAGTCTCTATAGCTAGCCTTCTTCATGAATTAGGGTATCAAATGCAAAAAGATTTTTTTAATCTGACTGGTAGTTCCGGAGATTACCCCCTAAATACAAACAATGTTGACCTCTTTTTAATATTAATAATAATTATTAAGTATAGATTTAATTATGAAGAAGACATGTTTCGCTGACCCCCAATATTCTAAATTGGGACAAGGGCTGCGGAATGATGATGATGATATGGCGATGGCGGGTCAAATACCTATATTATGTGTATAAATGAATTCTATAATAAAAAGGGGAGGGGAGGGGTAATAATAGAGGGGCTTGTGGCTATGTAATAATAGCCGCACGGGTCGATCGATCAGGTTAAGCTACGCTTGCCGCGGTTGGTCCGTGGATGGGTGACCATCTTTACATACCAAGACCCCTCCGTGCCTCGGAAAGCACGTTAAGCCGTTGGTCCCGGCTGTCATTCGTGGATCTTTGACAGTCGTTACGGGTCGTCAGTAGCCCGAAAGTCTTACAAGGGGTATCGTATTACCCAGTAACTGGGTTGTGGAGGTCAGATAGGCAGTCGCTCCATGTAAAATACTGGTATTCAGCTTCATCCGGTTAGACTGGAAGCCGACCCCAACATAGTTGGGAAAAGGCTGGGCAGATGATGATGATGATGAAGTCTATCGTATTATGACCGGTATATAAAAATACCTTGTTAGTCACATAACAGTAAGCATCAACTTTTTTCTATTCCAAAAATAGAACAGTAACAATGCCCTCTCAAAAACCAAAAGAAATATATCAATACGAACGTGATTTCCACGAATGACATCACTGGACAGCGACAAAAACTGTTATTATTCGTGACACAATTGACCAGACCATTGACAGTCGTTTAAAAATGTCAGCATAGTCCAAAAAGTGTGTGTAAAAAATTGGCGAACCTTTAGCATTCTCCTTGGAGCTGTCATCAGAGCTGGGCAAACCGCAGAGTCATTGCATCGCAATAACCAATTGTGAGCGTATTACGTGTCCTATCACAAAGCCCCGAGCTCTTTTTACGAAGGCTTAGAGATACTAGAATGTGCCGGTCCAAAGCTTGCTGTCGATTAAAAGCAGCTTCAAATATATTCTATTTTTTCAATGAATAACAAAAAAGTTTTACCTATTTCAATTCGATTGTCTTTGCTAGTTGCGTTCCCATCGTGAAAAATAATACAATTAAATAAAACTGAGGCTTATTAGTTAGTAGTAACGCTCTAATAGATAACGCGGTGTCGATTCATAAAAATAGCTGCATCCGTTACGCTAGATCGGAAGACCACAAAGTTTAATCAATAACTTGATGTTGAAATCCATGGGAATTCCTAAAAATCATTGAACATCCAAATGACAGTACAAAATGCTACCTTTTTCAATATTTAAACCAAAAACAAAATAATAATATTCCATGAAATTAGAATGCGCAAAATCGTTAACTTTCGTAAGTTTCGTCTGAACCGTAACGAATAAACAAATGGACCGATTTTCAATGGGACCCATCGTTCATGGTTCAATTCTTATTTAGATTGGAAATATTAGAATTTATGTTCGAAAGAGATGAATGAAAAACCTCGAGAAAGACAATGATGAATGAAAATGACTTTTTATGAATGAAAGCGGTATTGACTATTATTATTAGCTTTTTAACCTAAACCACCTAAAAAACCACCTACTCGAAAGAATAAAAAGCGTTGCATTTTTCAAACAACTCTAGTTCTTATTTTCATCCCTTAACCTCACAAACTAAGTTAAAATTGCTTGCTATAAAAACTTAATTGAAATATAAAAACACACAAACATAGACATGTCATTTCTAGCCAATTCTATGTCTTCGTATAGATTTTTTATTACTTTGACTGTGATGCGACAAAGTCGTTTTTGCGCAAACATATCGGCGACAATGGGAAACGGGGCTTTTGTATTTTTTAGTTTGATTGATGATTTTAATTTCCTATTTGGCTCGTTGATTTTGCGTGGTAGATACAGTCGTCGGTTTCGACTTTAAATGTACATCACGTGTAAATAGAATGTCTGAGTCGAAGTCTAATATTTGAAAAAAAAAAAAAAGTAACAATGTTATATTTCTAATCAAGTACTGCCGGTCGATTCTGTAAAAATCTCACCGTGAAATCATAAGTGAAGTGAGCACTTAATAGCGCTAATCCCTAGCGAATTACAGCTCACTCCACCCTCAATTCACCCAATCTTTCACGGTGAGATGGTTACAGAATCGCACGGCTGTACTTACCGCTTCTATGGTTCTGCTTCACGTGGACAATTTGCCTTATATATAATAAGCGATAACTTCAGCAACAGTTGCGACTCATAACTCCAAAAAGTACCTCAAAAAGCTATCCTGCAAGTCCCCAGCATATTAACCACCTATGCGATATGCGGATGTGACAGAAGCGATTTAAATATGGCGGCGCCGTCATCCCGCCACTGACGCTGCGCTCGTCCATTTATCACTCTCGTAAGCCTCCGTCGATATTATGATCAATGCCATTCGCCCGCCCAACCTCGCCTATCCCGTGTTGGGAAAGCGATGGGTTTCTATTACAAAGTTACCTATGTGGCTTTTAACTTTAATACTTTGTTATTAAAGTAATGTGTTTGCTACCGTCTTGAACAAATACTGTTTCTGGTTTGGCTGAACATAGCTTGTTCAGCTGAAACAGAAATAGCCACCGAAACCTGAAAGAAAGCTTTTATCTATAAGCTTCGAAATGCCACTTATCCTGTACTGATTCTGAAAATAAACGTTACAATAAATAGTAAACAATTGAATTCACTACGAAACTTGCCAGCCGTAAGTATTCGTCATCATATTTCGACTATATCTCGATTCTCGATTGACCCAAATATCGTAATCGTCATATCGATATGTAACAGGGGCGAAGGCGGATCGCCCGCTTTGCACACTTTGTATTCACCCAGTCGCCACCTGGGGGTAGTGGCTTTTAAAAAATTCTTTAACATTTCACTTGCGGCGAGTACTGTTACATAGACCTTATAGGTAATTTAAGATACTTAAGTAGATGTTTCTGAAACGTATTTTGTTTATTGTTTTTTTTTTTTGGTCAAACTCACAGTACTTCACGAGATGAAATGCGGCTTTCGGAAATCACGGGTTAGTCAGTTATAAAATAGTGTAAAAAAAACTTGTTACATATTACTATACATGCATCACACATGTGCTAAAATGACTGATGATCGGTAGGTAAAGCAGACGATTTCTTGAACGTCTCATTCCAGTCGGAAAAGGCTTCTCCGCGTATAAATCGGGACAAATGGTGGACTGCTATCTCTTCTTCTTCTTCCTGCCCTTGTCCATTTTATTTGGGGTCGGCGCAACACGTTTTCTTCTTCCATTCTTCCCTGTTAGACGTCATGGCATCATTTACTCCTTTCTCTTTCATATCATTCCTCACACCGTTCATCCATCTTTTCTTTGGCCTTCCTCTCCCTCTCCATCCATCTAAATTCATATTCATCACTCTTTTCGTTACATGCGTTTCATCCCTCCTCATTACATGTCCATACCAAGACAAACGACTTCCTTTCAATTTTTCTGTAACAAGCGCCACTTTTAAACTTCCTCTAATATAGTCATTCCTTACTTTATCCATTCTTTTCTTGTTGTAATGGTGGACTGCTATAAGCTTTTGATAAAATTATTCAACTAAAAGTTCCTTAAATTAACACATTAGGACTTATACATTAAGTAATTCTTTTCCCAAATTGTGTATTTTCAAAACAACTAATATTAGACACGAATAACAATCCAATTATAATTATAATGATTTGTTTTCTAGTTTTTAATGCACTTTGCTTCGTCTATGGTATCCATGTAACGTCTAAACTTAACAAAAGCCAATTTTATTAGAAACACAACTAATTCTCCGCCCCTTTTATCAAAGCGACATTATAACAAAGACATCCTCGGGTATCGAGTGGCGACACCGACCGAGTGCTGCCAACAAAAGAATGAGAACCGGAAAGCTAGACGAGTGGTCCTCGAATAGATCCCTCCGAGATTGTGTGAATGGTATCGAGTAGCCGGTATCGAGTAGTATCGAGGACGATCTGCGGGATCAATTGATACCAGCACGAATCGGTCCTTGCTGATACCGCGCGTCTAATGCTCTTGGCTTTTCAATTTTAATGCTCAATTTTGTTTGTTTTTGTTTCAATTAAAATAATAGTTAACTCATAACTCATTAACAGCTCATCTTCGGTGGTTCGTAAACAGAAAAGTTAAGCTCCTGCTAGTTTTGTCATAGCAATGATGCCTATCCAACATATACAGATGAACAAACTATTAGGCGTTTTCGGGAACTTTCATATTAACTACCTTGTGATACCAAAAAATCAAATTAAAAGGAAGACCGTAAGAAATGGTGTTTTGAGCAAAATTAAAGTAATTATTCATGCGGAATTAAATTCGAAAACCATTTTTTGTTCGCTAAAACTAAATCGCACTCAATTATTCACCGTCCCCTCGGAACCACTTGAAAAAATCCAATCAGCATAACTCGTCACTTTAATATCGATCCCCAATTTGCCAGCACTTATCAAATCGCTTTATGCATAGATATAAAATAAAAGCAAACCATCATTTGCTGATCTCATGCACAAATCTCAACCTTATTGCATACGAAATAGTAATAGGTTTTCTTTCATTGGCGTGTGAATATCTTTGTGGAAGTACAAAGCCGAGTGGTTTACTTAGAGTTTAAAATATTCATAGCTTGTACTGGATCGTATTTAAATATTTACATAAGTGTCACGCAGCGTCACTGACGTTTGTCGATAAAATGTATTGAGTGGAATGGCTGAGTCGGGACTTACTTTCGCTGGGGTGACTAGACGCTGAGAAAAGTCACTGATTAGGCGGTTTTACGGTACACTTACTTACACCTTATCATGCTGAATATATTTTCAAATTAATTAAATTCCTATACGTAGGTAAGTTCGCCCTGATTGCTGAAAGTTGTAACAACTAAATAAAATAAAATAAAACTAGTCGTAGTCCGTCCAGTGTGGAACCAGAATCAACACATCGGAAAGTAAAGAATATATTTACTGGCTTTGCGAGACTTCATATTTATTGACTCAAGCAAGAGCAGTCCATTTCTTTCTAAGTTGAAAGTGTTGATAAATATTTTAACATGCCGTAAAAGTATCATATTTTTTAAAGTGGTCCACCTTCTAAGTACTTGAGAAATTTTCATATCTAACTCTTATTATATATAGGTAACCTTCATCAGATTCTACATATAAGTTGTTCCTGTTTATTGCAAGTTGCAATTTTGTGGTCACGAAACTTCTGTCCGTCTGTCTAAGTTCAGATTGTGTTTGACGAACTCGCATCTCAGAGTAAATATAAGCATTTTTTCTGCGTAAGTTCATTGTCACCCCCTAACCAAAGTGTACCGAGACGTTAACACTCAGTAGGCAGGGGCGATACTTCTACTAAGCATCGTGTATTCCAGCCATAAAAAATAATGGATCTGCGAATCGTCGAGATATGCACGGAAATATGGAGTGAGGTGAGCGCTCGAAAAATCGTAATGGCATCGAGAAAATGGGGATTAGAAAGCGATCGAGCCGAAATCGATGCGAGAGTGTTCAAACATTGGCGCTTATACAGTGTATATCTTAAGGGCGGCTCGGTTGTTTAAAAAAACAAGGAGTAATGGAAAAGATTCGCAATATTTCAAGGTGCTCCAATGAACGTTTTTCGCCATCACGTGCGATGCAAAATAATCTAACGGGAATGTAATGGATATGGATTTTATATTTACAATAACATGCACCTAACAACAATGTTATCGTATTAATTAATGATAACAATGTTTTAATAGATTTCGAATACCTATACTCAATGTAATCAATAAGGAAATATGTATTACTCTATTAGGTATACCGGCAGTATGGTTATAAAGGGCATAATCGGAATTTAAGAATAATAACAAGATGCAATTAAGAAGTGTGAAATAATAACGGTAAATGTTAGTAATGTTGCAAATACTTCAAACAACACATTGTTTAGAAAGTCAATTACTTCGCAACAACCATATTAAAAGCTGTAATAATAATTTAAAATGAGCGAAAACCTAGGGACGCTCATGATAGTGTAAATAACATAAAACGTACTAACCTAATTTCAGGTAATCGTGTTTGCGCGCCGTGTACAAACATACGAGACGCAAATGACGGCGTTACCCACACACCAGTCTCCAGCCACTTAGACGAAATACAATTACCGAGCTTTATGGTAATAGGCTCTAATATAGGTTTCTTTGCAACCCACATTTGATGGAAACCACGTCCCAGTTTAGCAAATTAAAATTTAATTCATCGAATCGAAATATTTATAATTATTATAATTGTTCACAGGTACAATTAGCCCGCTGAACGAGACACAATAGAAGTTTTATTGTTATTACGTCTAGGGGCGTTTAGTGTCCCGCAAAGTGTCAATATGCAAATAATTCAAACAAACATTATAATTTTTCCGCAACTATAATACTGACAGCCAAACAATATATACTACGCCCAATCACTTTGATACTCGAGAACCTTTCTTGCCAAAATTATAAATAGCTGATAACGTCCATTTCGGCTAACGACTGCCTAACCTATATGACGTAGGTAGGTTAATGTTCAAGAAATTCGTCTCAAGTTATCGACGAACAAACAAAGTTGCGGCCGATGGGGAGCAAACCCAATTATCTCTAATGAAGACAATGATATAAGCGCGGTTATTGATCTAGATTTAAATTTCATGACGGGTCAGTCCCTACGATGTGCGAGCCCTTAATGCTTCTTGCCAAGTTTCGTGTACAACGACTGGATTTGTTGATACTTTGCGAGAAGGTATGGGAACTATCGCAATGTTGAAGGGACAAAAACATAAATCCTTGGTAAGCAATTATTATTTTGTTAAAATTAGTAACACGTAACGTGGACACTAACGGTCGGGCTGGTCCACAAATTCAAGCTCACTCAGCGCGCTATGGAGCGAGCTATGCTCGGAGTCTCTTTGAAGGATAAAATCAGGAATGAAATTATCCGAAAAAGAACCGGGGTTACCGACATAGCTTGTAGAGTAAGCAAACTGAAGTGGCAGTGGGTTGGCCATGTCTGTCGAAGGGCCGATGGCCGGTGGAGCAAACAAGTCCTGGAGTGGAGACTGCGTATCGGGAAGCGTAATGTGGGACGTCCCCTAGCTAGATGGACGGACGACCGGAACGACGAAGGTGGCTGTGGTAGACTGGATGCGGAAGGCCTATGTCCAGCAGTGGACTGCGATAGGCTGAGTTGAAAATTAGTAAAACTTTGCTTTTCTGAGACTTGTAAGCATATAAATGTACAGAAGTGGACTTAATGCCATAGGCATTTTCTACCAGTCAACCTTTGGGTGATGCAGAGACAAACAGTAGTAGGTGCAATCATGAAAATTGAGGAATAAATATTTTAAATATGCATAAACCTATTAAAACTATAAATATAATATATATCTAATTACATATAAATATAAGCACAAATAAATATACATAAATACATGAATATGCTAAAAAAAATAATACAAACAATGAGAAAATATTAACGTTGTGATGATACGCTTACTGCCAGCTTCTTACGAATGTGCTCGCGAACCTTAACTTTAAAGCGTAGTTGTACATCTTACTCGGATGATATTTTGTAAACGCCAGTACCAAAACCATTCCATCGAACTATAACCAAGTTTAATGTCCACTAACTAATTTCTTATCCCCAAAACATAATAATATGAACCAACATACACACGAACAAACATGCGAAATTATGATTAACGAGCACACACACACACACACACAGACAGGAGGAACCTTTGTACACATGCAAGTACTTTATGAAATAGATCACTATGAGCGCTCACGTCAGCGATATCAATCGATACTCCTGTGTTACTGGTATTTTGCTGTAAACTTCATCTTGCAAGGTTTTGTCCAATATATAATTCTCTTTGATTTACTGAGCTGGCTTATATTTTAGTAGATAAGCGACTCATGTGGAGATGCATTGATGTATTTTATATCTTAGTAAGAAGATGTTTTCAGTTCCTTCGTAAGAAAATATACTTATGTCGAAACTTGTGGACATGGTAACTTTAAAAAAAAATCTACATTTATAGTTGGTATTTCCGAATATTTTGGCACATTGGTGCACTTTATGTCTAAGCTCGCCATACATTTGGACAAGACGAAAGTCATGTACAGACGCCAGCACAAGCTACTACAATCTGTCAGATTTATTTAATAGATTTTCAACTTTATTGCTAAAGCATAAGGTTTAAAGTTGATTGGGAAAATCTGACAGTTTCGGCTTGATGTGCTGGCGTCTGTACAATTCACACGTCTTGCCGAGTCCCATATACATCGAAAGTTCGCTTCTTGAAAGTGTGAAGGAGTATGTCTACCTTGGGCAAGTCACCCACTTTGGTAGACAACATTTTGAGAAAGAAGCCGACAGCAGGATCCCGTTGGGCTGGGCTGTGTTCGGGAAACTTTGTCAAGTGTTCTCGTCGCCTATCCCGCAATGTTTGAAGACTAAGGTCATCAACTAGTCAGTAGCGGGGCAAGACCTAAATTTAATGTGGGCAACATACATTTTGCGAGGTCCTCTGGTAACACAAAAAGATGGATTTGAACAACAATTATTAGAAACTAATAATTTTTATTTATTATGGACAATCAAAAAGCTACAAAAAGACTATACTTACATAAATTATTATAGGTAGGAAACAATGAAAGTGCTTAAAGTTTTAGTGATGTTTTAATTAGAGGTTGGCACGGTATGCAAAAAAATCTAAAAACAGAAATGAGCGTGGACATTGGATAATACAAACAAAAAATAAATATGTATAAAAGATGCAAGTTTTACATCTTTAGGATCACATATCCATAAGCAATTTAAATAAACAAATAGGGATAACATATATAAAATCAGCTAATTATTTACTTAATATTAATATAAATTATATAATTATAAAGGGTAGGAATTAATAATAAAATAAATAAAAAAAAATAAAATAAAATAAAATAAATAATATAATAATAAAGGGTAGGAATTTATAAACTGAATTTTCGTACTTACAAAATAAGTCTTATTAAGTCTGTTTCTTAGCAAGAGCAAAAAAGCGGGTGGTTGGTGTAGGGGTTCCATACAAATTTTTAGAAACTACTGGCACTAGCCCGACGGTGGTTCCCCATAATACTCGTAGTTAACGCAAATGGTGCTAGCCGAAATAAAAAAGAATTTGGTAAGTGTAAGGGTTATTGTTATATGACGAATAATATTTTTCGTCAGCTTAAACGCGACAAAAAATTTGGTCGTCCTGCCTTCGAGGAGCGAGGCCCCTAGGAGCGCGAGGCCGTAGGCGATGGCCCACGTCGCCCACGCCTTACGCCGCCTCTGCAACTAGTCCGTCCTGCCCGTTATACCATATGGTGCCGAAACGTGGACGCTGACAGTTGGGCTGGTCCACAAATTCAAGGTACGCGCAATGAAGCGGGCTACGCTCGAAGTTTCTTTGAAGGATAGAATCAGAAATAAAGTTATCCAGAAAAGAACCGGAGTTACCGACATAGCTTGCAGAGTAAGCAAACTGAATTGGCGGTGGGCTGGGTATGTTTGTCTAAGGACCGATGGCCGGTGAAGCAGACGAGTCGTGGAGTGGAGACCGCGTATCGGCAAGCATAGTGTAGGACCCTCTAGCGAGATGAACCAACGACCTTAAGATAGTGGCTGGGATAGACTGGATGCGAAAGATGGAGGACAGGGTGTTGTGGCGCAGTCTGGGAGAGGCATATGTCTAGCAGTGAACTGCGATAGGCTGAATTGACTGATATCTAAGCCAGAAGATTTTTTCAGTAGGCTACGTAAGTATATCGTTATGGCAACATTTTCAAAATAGTACCAAGTACTAGGGGTTCCTAATAGGTACTTATGGGATACTTTGACGTTTGCGATTTTCATAGAATAGACTATTTATTATAGGCTTCAGTAGAGTGACGGGAAGGTTCTGCTCGAGAGTGCATTGAGATACGAGTACCATTCCTAGAAAATGTTCTATTAATTAACCGCGCCCTATACAAGAGAATACATTGGTAGGTACCTATTTCTACCTGACTTTATAATTAAAAAGTAGAATATTTTAGCTAGAATTCTCATCTAATCAGAATTATATTCTTACATTGGAAAATGTCAAAGTCAAATCATGTATTTCAATTATGCACATAGAAAAAAATATATATATAATAGTATTTTTTTTATTTTATTATTTTATTTTTATAATAGTAAATTTTAATTATTTGTAAAATTAAAATAATAATAAACGTTCAAAAGAGCCCTTTTGAACGTGAAAATTAAAACAAAAAATATTGATTCTAGTCGCCCTTTCCAAAAGGTGTCAGTGCCTAGATTTGTGTTCCACATAGACAAAATCATTTTTTTTTCTCTAAAACCGTGGCAGGAAAGAAGTAATTCGTGTTGATCGAAGACTAGGGGCTGCAACAAATTTATTTGTTAAATAATTATAAATGTTAATTAAAAATGCTATTAGTAAAAAGTGTGTCGAGTATATTCCCGGGTCGTATTACAGCGGTATTGTGTCCGGTATCAGTTGGTATCGGTATCGATCGCGAGAGGTGTCGGATCGAACACTTCCACTTGTTAAGATGTTAATCGTTTTGCATAATAATTGCATCCAGAGGAAACTTCGCTCGCGGCCCTCAGATCGCATATACGCTCAGTCAACATTTAAAACGAAGAAAATTTTATAGGAATGTTTTATTCCCTTTCTAGCATATACAAGGTGGAGACGAAAATCCTATCCTACTATCCTACTTCTACTTCCTACTAATATTATAAACATAGATAGTTTATAATCAGGATTAACACATAGAATACTTTTTATTCTGATATTCCCACGGGAACGAAACAAATTTGGGTGAAACCGCGAAGCGCTGCTAGTAATATTATAAATGCGAAAGTTTGTAGGGATGGTTTGTTACTCTTTCACGCAAAAACTACTGCATGGATTTAAATAAAATTTGGCACATAGATAGTTTATAACCAAAATTAACATATAAGATACTTTTCATCCCGATATTCTCACGGAATCGACACTTATGCGGGTGAAACCGCGGGGCGCTGCTAATACGACAATAATAATCTGCGTATATCTAATGCCGTTCCCAGTCTGCACACGAAAATGCAATCAAATATATCCTATATTTTAGTATACTTAGCTAGTCAAAGATTGGCAAAACCCATACAGTAAAACAGGGTTAATAGGAATGCAGGGGTGAATCGGGACGAAACTTTAAAATGGATTTTAACATTGAAATAATATCGTTTTTTGCCAAAAAAGTTCTCTAATGTGGTTACTATAGCATAATTATCGATTAAGATTCCTTGTTGGTAACAAACTATATTACATCAACGTTAAAATCCATTTAAAAGTTTGATCCCGATTTACCCCTCGGTTCCTATTCACCCCATTTGACGGTAGTCGGCGACTACTGTTCAGTTCGTTTGAATAAAACAGTTTTTTTTTTTTTTTTTAATTTCGATGCTAGTATTGATTTGATATTTCCAAAATACTCTTATGCATCAGTATTGCCAGTGATTCCATATAGGTACTTATTATAAAGAATCTCCGTTTTATCTTTTTATTTCAGCGTTTTAATCTTTTAGTATTTCTAGATTGGATTTAAAAGCTGGAATGCCAACTTAACGAGTTTAAAATGATGAAATACGAACGTGCTCAAATAGGAACTTGATACAGGGTGTGCATCATTTGCGTGCCGTTACTAAATACAAGATAACGCGCGATGTTCATTATCTTAAAGCCTTAAACTCACTCAAGATTCTCTTGGAGTCGTAAATACGTTTTAACCTGTTTTTTTTTTTTAACATTGATAAGTATATGATCAACTACTCGTATCTTGTTGAAACTAATTTTTACCTAAAACTAGTAAATAGCCTTGTGGCTAAGTAATAACAGCCCTTGTGGCTAAGTAATAACAGCCGCAAAGGTCGATTGATCGGGTTAAGCTACACTTGCCGCGGTTAGTCCTTGGATGGGTGACCATCTGTACATATCAAGACACCTCCAAGCATCGGAAAGCACGATGAGCCGTTGGTCCCGGCTGTCATACGTGGATCTTTGGCAGTCGTTACAAATCGTCAGAAGCCCGAAATTCTGACAACCAGTCTTACCAAGGGGTATCGTATTATTTTTTTTATTAGTATTATTATCAAGTAGTATTACCAAGTAACTGGGTTGTAGAGGTCAGATAGGTAGTCGTTTCATGTAAAATACTGGAAACTTCGCTGAAATCCCGTCACAAGATTTTAAATATGAAGGCAGGTATTAATTAATTGTGGCTTTAAATCTTAGACTAGCCGGTCGATTCTGTAAAAATCTCACCGTGAAATCATAAGTGAAGTGAGCACTTAAAAGTGTTAATCCCTATCGAATGACAGCTCACTCCACGCTCACTTCACCCAAGCTTTCACGGTGAGATGGTTACAGAATCGCACGGCTGGTATTACAAATAATCAGTGAGCTCGCAGCCTTGAAGATTGTCGACTAGGCTTATCTATCTGATACAAGAATGTCATGAGAAACGCTGAGACATAAAAATTGATCTTCGTGAATCTCGACGCCCACAAGGTGTATTTGATTTAACTAATTATCTGAAAAGGGGTAAATGAAATCTAATAATATTCTATATAATAAATAATATTCTAAAAATACTCGTGAAATCGTATCAATTCTTACAATAAGCGTGTCCCAATTATACCATCTTATTTCCAAAACTGGCAACATAAAGACCTCCCCGAATACTTGAATCAAAATAATAATCTTTTAAATTGAAATATTTTCTGCAATGATTTGCCAAGTAACGAAAGCTGTGGTGGTATTTCAAATATTATCAGTTATTTTTAAATATTGTGAACTTTTTGTCCATACTAGGCCACAAAAAATCCATCATAAGCAGGACGAAACATCAAAATTTTCGGTTTTTATAATTTTAATGCATTTATTTTGAAAAATTAATTGTGTCTCAAAAGATCGCAAAGAATGTGCGCGACTTGGATGGGGTACTGGCACTATGGAGCTGACGCTATGTGAGCGTACGTGTTCCATCGCCGCCCGTTCGATGTCCACCGCGCACAGGATGGATGGGAAGCAGCACATTAAGTAACTTTTTGCTCCGTTGGTGTAATTGCTGTATGGCGTTCCAGTGTGAGGATAAATAAATAAATAATCTAATAAATAATCTAAATAATGTCCTTTATACAGAAACCTTGCTGCGCGAGTCCAACTCGCGCTAGACCGGTTTTTTATTTTTATTTTTATAGCTTACATTGTGCCCCGCTGCTAAGAAAAAGCCCTATTTCCTCTTTTTTGTGCGATCTTTTCAGTTATTTCAATTAAACAACGTATAGGCTTAGTGGTAAAGCATCTTAACTGATGCGTAACACACAAAACTATCGCTATCATTTTGACCATTCAACAAAATCCATTGCTTCATTAGTTAGAACACACAACGTTTCGTCAGTTAGAATAACGCAATGTATATTGTAAACTAAGCAAAATGAAAGCAATAAAAACAAGGAATAACTTTCACTATCAAGGTCTTGATTTAGATAAATTTATATCTGTTTTAACAGTATCAACTTCATTTTAGATGTAAGTAGGTATTGTTCTTTGTTTTATAGAATGAGTGTGAATTTAATTTACTTTTCTACTGCGCTGTTGTACGTCAATCACTGCACGTATTTAATGTTAATAAGCATATCGAACATTTGCTTATGTAAATATTATCCTTAATATTTATATTAAAAAAAAATAACAGACTTTCCTAAGTCTGTTATTTTTTTTTTCAATTAACTGAAATTCCATTGTTTAATTACTATATCAGCTGAACAAAAGATTTCTATATTAAGTACGTAAATATGTAACGACTAGATATTTAGACCATCGGAACCCAATAGTAGCCTATTTCAGCCTTTTAAAAACACGTTGGTGGTTGCAGAATTTTATAATAAATCTCTATTTGTTTCAACATCATATTACAGGCACTGATAAATATAATGCACAATCTTCCAGAGGCAACATTTCTGCTCTAGATTTTCTTCGTGGTCCGGGTGATCTTCCTTGAGGGTCCTGGTCCAGGTCACATCCAACATCTGAAGCTGAAATTTCTGATTTTGACGTCCAAAGGACGAAAGGTAATTTTCCTCTTCCTTTTTCCTCCCTCTCTCTCCTTTTTTGCCTGAAAATAGTGATCAGTTTTTAATAATTTGGAGTATTTTATAAGGAATATTATTATTAGGATTTTATAAGGAATATTTTCCAGGCGACTAACAACTTAAAGGACAACTAACTATTTCTTACTAAAAATAATGACATGGCGACTAATATTAACAGTGGGATAACAAACATTGTATTATAGGCACAAAACTGAACTTGAGAACTTAGTCTGCAAGAGCGAGCGAAGCGAGCTCGTGACTTTGGGCACCCCGACTCGGACAGGTTAGGTTCGAAAGGGATGGCGGGGGCTCAAGAGAGCGAGCAGAGCGAGCGGGCGAGCCCCCTCATCTCCTTCGTGTTAGGTTCCCTTAAGCCCTGCAGGCGTAAATAGGGGCCGTTAACTAAGTCTTATTATTATTAAAGACAATTAGTTAAATTTATATACAACCTCGTTGTATAATTTAAGAATGCCCATTTTCTTATTTTCATCCGCCGTCAGTAGCTGCCAACCTACTATTTTTGCTACCGGCTTCAATTATTTTTTAATCTCAAATTCAGAATAATTTGTCGCCGCGTTAAATATGTATATTATGCCATTTCATAATAGTGTAGCAGCGCGCATGCACAATCTACCTATTCTAAAATCTAAACGATATTTAAAAATACGAAATTCGATGAAGTGTACCTACCAGCTATTCTGCTAAAGTTATAGTAGGTAACATAAGAGCATAGAAATATGTAAGTACCTAAGTATCGCAGATGAAGCATTGTACCTGCAACTACTTGTGATGCATTATTGCCAACGATAAACTTAACACGTTAATGCTTCGTATAGAATTACAAGCAGAGCGGAACGATACACATGTGTTGTGATAAAAGCAGGTTTTCTACTCTAGGTATGGTAATCTTGCTTTTAACGTACAGTTTAGTTCAAAGAAGGTTGTCACTGGTTAACTATTATTAATTAGGTGTATGAACATTTTGCTTTGTCCATTATGGCATGAAATTTTCTCCGTGTTTCTTAAATATCCAACTTGGGATAGTGTTTTCTGTGGTTGAATGGTGACGTCGTAGTTGCCTAAATGTTAAAACACCAAATCCACGCTAGTTTCAGGCATCCAAAACATTAGCTCCTTTATTACTTTTTCGGACATACATACCTAACTATATTATCGTTTCATGAAATGTAGTCTGTCTGTACAAACGAGTGGAAAATCGTCATCCGTCTTATTATCGTGGCATCTATACAAATAAATTAATACAATTTAAGTGTCTGTTTGTTATGTCAAAATAACAGCTCTTTACTAAAGTATATTCAGTACTTATTATAAAAAAAAATGTTTTTTTTTGGTTGTCTGACTGTTTGTCGGTCTGTCTGTTTGATCCGGCTAATCTCCGAAACGGCTGGACCAATGTTGACGGGATTTTAATTGGCAGATAGCTGATGTTATAGGTAATTTAAGCTTTTATTTTAGAAAAAAAATCCCCCGAGTCCCACGTAAAAAAATTAAAGCCATGCATTCCAATTTGTTTTCCGACATGCACGTGAACGAAGACGCAGACACAGCTAGTGAATAATAAAAACCGTTTTGCAGTGTCAACCCAGCTTTATTCTAAAATATTTCTTCTACTTTGTAACTCTGATCTT
Source organism: Eremobia ochroleuca (assembly GCA_949629135.1). Classification (NCBI taxonomy): domain Eukaryota; kingdom Metazoa; phylum Arthropoda; class Insecta; order Lepidoptera; family Noctuidae; genus Eremobia; species Eremobia ochroleuca. Next base: position 9,928,700 of record OX451390.1, on the reverse strand, counting down.
GACATAAACAAATGCAACGCATTTGGCGTTGAACACTCTTTTGCTCAATCTAAAATACATAAAGTTCTAAGCACGATGTTACGGAAAACATAAAAAGGCGTTATTTGTGTGTGAGGCATGAGTATCATAGCCCTGGGGTCTGGGGGGCCCGGGGAAGCGAGAAACGTATCGTATCCGCGGTGACCCCCGACCGCCGGCCGCTTCCTCAAATGATCCCATCTCGAGTGATCCCCGTATTTCTTTATAAATACTAGCTTTTATTTGGTATAATGTTGCTGTTAGTGTTATTTTTAAGGGAGATTTTGAGCGTGAGTAATAGGGCTGTATCGTTTATGGACTAGTTAGCGTCAATGGCGCCGATTTCCTTGTTGACAAACTAAACTAAATTTAAATTCAGTGCATCTTTTTCTTTCTATTTTATAAAGAAAAGGACAGAATATAAATATTAGTGTAGTCCTGTCAAATTCAACGCCTGACGTAAAATGACATATTTTTAGTAGCGAATTTTTTAATCACGTCTAAACTTGTCTATGGAGAATCTTACAATAATTTGACAGGAATAAACTAAAATTTATCTTCTGTCCTTTTCTTAATAAAATAGAAAGAAAAAGATGCACTGAACTTAAATTTAGTTTATTTTGTGAACAAGGGAATCAGCGCCAATGCAGTGAAGGATGATTTCAGCTGAGAGCTTTGTTTTTCATGATACACGATTCGTATAGAAATAGCATAATCAGCCGTTAATGTTCCCAGTGCTGAGATACAGGCCTCTTCTCTGAGAGGAATTGGGCCGTAATCCACCACGCGGGCGCAGTGCGGGTTGGTATCTCTTACAGAATAGAATAGAATAGAATACTCTTTATTATGTACACCATATAGATTACAGATATAAATATAGAAATTTTACAAAGGGTGACACAATGGGCGGTCTTATCGCTAAGAGCGATCTTTTAAAGACAACCTTTGGATGGATTGAAAAGGGAAGGAGAGGCAAATATTGTAGGTAGTCTGTGGTGTACTATTTACACGATAAAATAAATACATACATAAAGTATATTATACCAATCTAAGTAAATATATACATATAACAATAGACATGAAACAGGAGTAAAGAAAATATAATGCTGCTGTTTAAGGAGAGAGGAAGTGATTTTTTATCATAATTTTAAAAGTGGACAAAGATTGAGCACGCCTTACCGACACGGGTAAGTCATTCCATAAGCGTACTGCTTGAACAGTAAAAGATTTGTCATAGAAACTGGTGAAATGCATCGGCATCTCTAGTCTCAGGTTTTCCGATGACCTCAGACAGACATGACTCTTACAGAGTTATCATTTAACAATTAAAAAAAAAAATAGTAAAAACCATTACCAGTTACCATTAACAGTTGGAAATATATATCTTACCAACTGGTAAACGATAACTCTCTCGTATCTTAGTCGATGTTAAAGCTTCGTCACCACCCACACCTTTGCACAGGAGACTATCTCCATATATGTATATACTGTAGTCAAACTTCAGAAGAATTTCCCTGTAAAATTATTTATAAAGACTTTTCAAAAGACCCGTTTGGTAAATAATGCCTGACTTGTCTCTAGGAAAGTCATTCGCATCCGCAATACTTACTGCATTTAAAGTGTTTTTAATAGAAAACTAGATCCAACTAGAAAATTAACAAGAGCATAAATGTAAAAGAAATAGAGGGGTTCCAAGAAAAACCTATTACGACGTACAATATCTAAAATTGGCGGCTACTTATAGTTTCATTCCGGAATCACTCGAGTTGTCCAAGAAACATTATAAAATAAAAGAAGACAGTTGAATGTATAAAAATGTAGGGGTTCACATGCCAATTTGTTACCAACCCACTGTTGCCGTGATTATATGGACATTACTAATTTTTTGACAGAGGCCTAAGCAGCCATTATTTTTTAAAGAAAACTTGAAAAAAAGACGACAATATTAGTCTGTGCTTGAATCAAAACGCACTAATAAAATAAAGTAGGAACCACACCTACCCTAGACCCAAAATAAATGATTAAAATACTTATAGCACTTGCATTAGCACTAAAATAAACTAACATAAGTACCTATGCACATAAGTATAGCTTACGTTCGAACTAATTCTCAGCAAAATGATTGGCTGTATCTAGGGGCAGAAACATTTATCGTGAAGAAAATAAATAGATCCCTCGACAATGCATATGGATTGTACACTTACATGATACACGAGACACGCGTGAAATCTATACAAAGATGAATCTGAAGATAGCAGAAGACTGGAGATAAGCATGAACATATTTTGACAAAAACTTAAAACCAAAAGGACTGCCCGCAAAGACCGAGGACAGCAGTATGTGGAGAAGGGAGACGGAGGCCTGTACCCACCAGTGGGTCATTCAAAACTGAATAAATATATAGAAATAGAACGTTAATTTACAAGTCCCTCACCTATAAATTACAGATCATGCAAGAAAAAGCAGATTTTCTTCAAAACGTTCAGTAAAGTGTACACAACATTTCAATAAATTTTCCAGAAGGGCAAGACTTAAAACTGTTTAATAATAACGAACGATATTCGGAGTAGTCCAAAAGTCGTCGACAGGACACTGGCACATTGCCTGCAAATGCTATAAACCTCAGTTGACTGTTACTACTGTCGCGACATGGTCAGAACTTGGTAGTTTAGTTAGTTACTTTACGAGAACTATATTGGTGGATGAAAATAATTACTGTGGAATAAATGGTTTTACCTTGAAAAACTTTCAAGCCTGGATAAAATATGTCACGAAAACCAAACAATGACGCGTTGTCATAAAATATATTGAAAAATTAAAAAAGCCATCACACACATCTTCAAATAATAACCTCATGTGTTACACCAACAGAAGGAAACAAAACAGGCTCATCTATTGCAATAGAGCTTCGCCCCGCGGGACGGCCGTGGGGGCGCACCGGACGTCCGCGGGCCCGCGGGGGGGCACGGGGAGGGACGGCTCATCAATCTGCGAACCTCCTCATGTCGATATATTACGAGTGGCCTACATACCGTTCCGGTTTCATACGCAGATGTGACCTAAAAGCTTCCGCGAAATGAGGGCCACACTAGTTGGAAAACTAATCAAATATACTTATTGGTAACGCAACATTAATTTGTAAATTTAGTACTGATGGGACTATTTGAGATTAATGGATTGATTTTTAATTGACTAGGAGAAGCCAGTCCACTGGTTTGTGAACAAAGACACTCATTATGTCAGCTTATAAGAACATGAACGGATCAATTGACTATTCAATTTGCGAATTATTGTCTAATTTCTTAGATACAAAATATGAATCACTTTTACTTACGCAGAACAAAACAATTCTATCAATCTTAATATAAAAGGAGCTTAATCATATTCTAAAACATCGCAGAATTAACTTGTAATATTGTCAACTTTTGACAAATAAATTTATAAATCGTTTTATTTATACAGTTTCTTAATCGAAATCATAATTGGCAAAGTCAATGAATAGGGCCTAGAATATCAAAGAAAACAAATTCTTTGCCCACAAAATAATTAATTAAAGATGAACAAGTTATCTTCCAGCGACACCTAGCGGCCACCATTCTCTTTTGTATAGCCATCTTTTCATCGTCAAAGCTCATTTCAATTAATTTTCGTAAAAGTAAGTAAATGATGTGCCCTTTAAAAGCGAGATATCATTAACACTGGTGTGAGGGTGGTGGGTCTGAGCGACCGCCCGGCCGCCAGACGAATATTGTTCCGACATAAAAGCAGATATTATTTATTTTATAGGGACGTGCTTTGTACGAGTATGTTGGAGTTGGAATGATTGATCTTAATAAAAGTGAAGGCCACGTTGTCTATGAAAATGGGACACTGAAATTACAAATAGGTTAATCTACCTACCATGTGTAATTTTTAACGCATTCTTACAAGTCCTATCCTCCTGTCCTGCGTATATTATTGTGGAGTATCCTCTAATACAAAAGTGTTTCTAAAAGAAAATCCCGTCTCACTAGGTACAGAACAGTATCTTAAAGAATTATGAAATTAAAGAAAAAATAAAACTCCCCTATTCCCGGTCGCCACCCACCGACTCCCACGGGAGAATCATTAGGAAAAAATCGTGTTGATGGATTTAATTACAAAAAATAATTATTCTAAAGAAAGTTGCCTGAATAAACTCGGACGGAGCGGGTTCTTCGATTCCCCCCTTAATCGGATTAATTTACTTTTAAAAAGCAGGGGGGTGGATGTTGTAATTAATGGAATGATAACATTATCCACCTCGTGGTCGGACGCCTTTGGAATTAATAGAGACATAAACAAAGGCACGCCGCAATTATATACAGGTTTTACTGTGGCGAATGCCGAAACTTAATGGGTTAAAACTTAATACTGCATTTCTATGAATCATATTGTATCGAGACATTTTAATTAGCAAAGAAATGTGTAAAAAATCTTTTTAAATACTTCACTAGCATTTTTAAAAAAACAATCAATAATTGGCTTTTCCACGACGCGCCCATTTGTTCTGAGCGTAGTTCGCTGGCGACGCCACTCGAATTCTTACGATCTCCAGTAACGGTCCCGATGAGAAGCGCTTTTTCCACTCGGTTACCGTCCGGTGATCTGTTCTGAACGCATCTCCACTGACGCAAATCATATTGCGAGGAAGGGTTCGGGATTAGGAACGTAACGTGGAATCGTCTAGTCATTGCCGCTGATTTTTCTCGGTCTCTCCGACCCTTTAACGTAACTGTATCGCAATGTCACGAGCGTTTGCGGGTTAGCTGGCTGGCTTATTTAAATAAATAAATTAAATGAAAAATCTCTTCCCCTGATTACATGTGAGTGATGCGCATTGGTGATGTTGGAATTTATTGGTAAATCCACATAAATAATTCAAATATTATCATAATTGAATTTTAGATGTCTTACAAAAATCAAATAACTTCTTTTCATAAAATGTTGATTCCATACCTGCTCAGAATAAACTTATGTAGGTAATGACGAAAAAACCGGAAACAAAACCATGTTTTCCCTAGTAAACAATTGGTTCTTTTACATATTTTAATTGAGTCATGAATACGTAAAGTTATAAGTAAAGAACCTAGGTAGATAGGGTAGGGGACTTGTATTTATGGTTTTCCTGTTTATTTTAAATAGTCACATTTTCATTACAATAACGAAGAAATCAGCAGAAAATGAAAAACTTATACAAGGTGTAACTTAAATAACGCACAACCTCTTAAGGGGTCATTGTACTCATCATTATGAACAACTTTTACTATGGGACCAAACCGGAAATCGCGAAAAAAAAATCAGCTGTTCCCTTCATTTTGACGAGTTATGCGAACATAAATGTAGGGAAAAGCTGATTTTTTTTTTCGCGATTTCAGGTTTGGTCCCATAGTAAAAGTTGTTCATAATGATGAGTAAAATGACCCCTTATGAGGATGTGCGTTATTTAAGTTACACCTTGTATACAAAACGCGTTCTCAGATTGTTTTTCCAAGCAATCCAACCCTAAATTGCTAAAGTTATTCTGTGTCGGCGCTACAGAGAATGGGTGTTATTTTTCTCGCATGTGCTGTCTCATGTCGTGATCATTCTTTACGTTTCGTCTATCTATGTCCAATGCGGCGGGGGTGCTCCGGATTCTCGCTCCTTATACAACACATGTTACTGGGAGTTTTCTTAGAACACTTTATATCTGTGCTCTGAGAGACGAAGAAATGAAGTGGAAATTTTCGTTGAGTATATCTAGAAGGTTTTGTGCCACTTGAGAGAAGGGGACGGATTTGTATTTCTTGAAAATAAAAGTAGGTAGATACATAAACGACCTAGGAAAAGCTGAAAAAAAAAATAGAAAGTTAAGTCCGGTATGTAGATAAGGTAGATATACTAGATAGAAATAACAAAATAAGAGGACTGCCAGAGTCTAAAACGTATCGAAACCATTTCATAGTTTAAATAATTGGCTACAAAAAATCACTTGAAAGAAGACCTGCACCCTAATTGCGTCACTCACTATCAATCAAAATCTGAATCATGTTGAAGGATATTGCTAATCCATTGCACTATATGTTCGAAAAATTTTGCTGCTCAACAACGTAAATAACGCAATGAATGTTGTTGAACTGTCAAAATGAAAACCATTGCTACTGTTATTTACCCCGCTGTCGTCTAGTAAGGTGAAAATTATGATCAAGGCACAAACCGAGCCAATAGGAAAAAACATTGAAAATAATTGCCAGAAAAGTTAATTCAATAGTACTTACTACAGGTACCTGGAATTATTATTATTAACGATTTAATTAAACATCTCTGCACACTCCGGCAGAGACACCGCGTGATGGTATTTCATATAGATGTTAACGACATACCGTCACGCTTTGGCATTCAACATTCCTCTGGGAACTTGTTGTACCAAAGATTTCCAATTAATTAGTTTCCTTCGACACTTAATGACAACTCTCAGGTATTTTTCTCACGAACTTATATAACAAAACTGTTATTTTACTTCAATTACGTACTAACAAGTCTTTGCAAGCGAGGTTTTATTACTATTGGCCTTGTGGCTCGAAATGTAGCAAGCATATAAATACTTTGTACTCACATTATGGGGTTAGATTCCTTTTTTTTTTGGTTTGGCTCAAAACGCAGTTAGCATAAGAAAATAAAGGGTTACATTGTTGTTTACACTTTTTCAGTTTGTCAGGAATCCATACTCAGGGTTGATTTTTCAGAATTATATTATTCGTGGAATAAAATTGACGTCTGACAGTTGTAGTATGGAAAAACTGTAAAAAAATTCAAAATATAATCTCAGGATAACACTTACGTATTCTAGGTATAAAAGTTTGATGAAATTCGCCCTTAATATTATAAATAAGAAAGTAACTCTCTCTGTCTGTGTATTACCTTTTCACGGCCCTAACGGCTGATCGGATTTCTATGAAATTTGGTACACAGGTATACTTTTATCTGGGTTAGGACATAGAATATGGGTCAAACACAAAATATGTAATTCATCATTTCCAAAAAATAAAACCTCACATATGAGTTTGAAAATCAACCTTTATTCGTGTAACAGTCTCTTATAATTCTTAATAATATCGATATAATTTATTATCCCAATAGTACGCCGTACGTAATGTGATGATAAAAGATTTTATAAAAATATTTTTTTAAGCTGGCATAATATACTTGTGATGTGTTATTCTGTTTCTAATCTTGCTATAAAATTATGACTTGACTAGGTGCACAAAGGTGCCGGGATCCCTTCCATGTGCTGATGGTGATCACCGGGGTGGTTTTAGTGAGGTAAGAGTCCCACACTACCTGGTCTTTTTCCCCAAAGTCCAGGTGCCTTTTGAAGGTTTCCCTCCGTAAAAAAAAGGTGTACAACGGTGAGGGTTTTATATTTAATTTATTGTGTATCAATGCTATCGCAATAATGGTTTTTTCTAACTGAAGCTGGTAATTTAATATAAGATAGTTGCATTGCCTTACAAGAACCCAGGCCACCTTGATTTTCTATCATTTAGATAGGTGTCCGTATCTTATACTCATATCTCTGAAGTGATAATACTTACTATCCAAAATTATATAGAACTAAGTATACAAAAAAAGGAATTTTCATTTTAATTTTGGTTTTATTTTGATCAAATACAATAGGAAAAACAATGATAAGTAGGTACCTAACAACCAAAGACGATCTAATAGTTATGCATTATAAAATAACCTAACCTACCAAACAAGCAGAGGTAGAACGCCACCGTCGAAGGTTCCGCATGAGCCCGATTCTCAGGCGAAAAGAACAACACGCTGGATAGAGCACGACTTCACCAATGTTAAAAAATATATCAGTAAGTAACTAGGTTTTCTTGTAATTTATATCTATAGTTATTGTTGTAATTCCCATGAATATAGTGGTCAAACGAGAGCCTATCAATTAAAAAAAAAATCACCAATTCTTTGCAGTGTGCATGTATGTAGATTTTCATGCCCGTATATTTAGCTTATTATAAAAACAATAAGTATCGAAATCGGCTATTTTTCCTGGATTTGAAAAGTACAGGCATACTGCTGTATCAGTTTCATTATAAAACGTCGAGTTCATTTATGATGACGGCTGCAAAACGGAAAATATCAGTTTCATTATAAAACATCGAGTTCATTTGTCATGACGGCTGCAAAACGAAAAAATCGCCGAGTCAGGGGTTTCTAATTATTTCATTTTACAACAGAACCCTAAAAATCATGTACGTCATAAATAAAACGCTAGTTCTGTCTCCTCGCTATCGGATTGCCCAGATTAAGTCATAGGAAATGTAACATCTACGGGAAAAGTCATCACGGGTCACGCGTAATAGCAAGAACTCACACGATAGCACAATAATGATAACATCTCTTATGTTAAAACTACTAACACTATGTTATTAGTGAGATTATAAATCACGCAATCGGAAAAAACAACAAGGTAATATATATGTAAATAAATAACAAGACAATTAGATTAACTACTAGCAATATGACGTGGCGTTTATCTTTGAACGCTACGATGATAATCTTAAGCGAGTTATTAACGTTGGTAAAATTACGACTAACTTGTCAACTTATATCACACTTAACTCAGCATCAAAAACGACAAAGTTTAGAGTCATAACTTTTATAAAAACAAAGATAGGTACAGTAACCACAAACTAACTTAAATCACAAGCTGTTGAAGAGTTATTCGACATAATTCGAAGATCGATAGCAATCGTTGTAAATCATGATCCGCTGCGCTCAAGCAATATAATAGTAGGTCTAGTAATTACGAGTGCATATCACATGTACGACTGATGATTCTATGAAATAGTTGTAACTGACCTACGAACCGTGGTGCACACAAGCTTTTATATTCACTCCGCGATTTATTATATTTGTGAAACATAACCTTGTTCTTCTTAATAACGGTAGAAGTGAACAACGCATCAGTTGAATACGTAAGTATTATGTTTTTAATTTTATTTGCTGAACAACCTTCAGTTTGTATGAATGTATGGATTTCAATGTAGCGTTTAACTATCCATTAGAAATTATTGTTATTGCTGTTGAGTAGGTCACCTTTAAATAAAAGACGGTGTACTGTAATAAACATCGAGACTATGATCTTAGATTTTATGGTAAACCATTTTCTTACATTGTTTGCTAACTGTATTGAATGTTTTTACCATATAGTAAAAGGCTACATGTATTTAATTTATTATTATTTTATTTTATTTATTTTTATTCAATCAATTCAATTTGTAAAATTGAATTTGGATGTCAAGTTTTGCTATGTTCAATTATTTCATCCTTATAATTAGCTCATTTAAAATTAGGTAAACGTATCAAAGTTAATACATATAAGTAATAACATACAATACAATATATAAATAATAATAAAAAAATCTTCAGATAAAAACAATATCATTGTTGAATCACTTTAGGAATACGCTGAACACCAAGAAGATGGACTACAAAAATAAACTTAAAAAAAATCATAAAACAATAAAACAATTATATGTTTATACTTAGACATGCCATTCAAGATGGCATTCAACATGCTTTGGAAAAGGACTCCACAAAACACCACACTCAACATAATGCCGCTCTTCTCAATGTAATCTGCATCATATATTGATGCAGATTACATTGTTCCAATTGTACCTACTCGTTATTTGATAACCTGTGGGAATAACACACTGACCTTTAAGAGGGAGTACTATAATAGTATAGTAGTCAGTTTTTGTAAAATAATAATAATAAAAAAATATGACACTGGAAGTGGGATGACCTAATAAAATAGATTCTATAGAACGGGCTACCATAGCATATTTTATCCGTGTGAGTATATTCATGTGTACAGTACTTAGTGCCCTAAGTACTAAATTATAGGAACCAAATTCTCCATCATGAACGGTAAAGACTACTCGTATAAGCACATCATTAAGAGGGAGATCAGCCGGTCGCACCGTGATAACTAAGGGAAGTGAGCTTAGCGTGAGCAGTGAGTCATGCTGATACCAGGGATTGACACTATTGACGACCCACTCCACGCTCACTTCACCCAAGTTTTGACGGTGAGATGGTTACAGAATCGCACGGCAGAAGTCTTTCGTTCCGATAAAATCAACATATTAGGACTAATACCTCCGCGGTAACCCAACCTCATATAGGCAATATTCTGTCTGTCCTTTCATCAAACCATATTTGATCCAAAGTTCCCAAATACAGCAGTGAATGGCCAACATCTTGATCCCACTAAATTGTTTAAAATATGATAGCTCTAGAACCCCTGTGTGTTTTCTAAGCATTTCAAAACTCCAAAGCTAAGTTACGTTAAGTACAACAATCACCTTTAATCGCAGCAGCACTTTTAGTTATAGTAACAGCTTTTAATAATATTCAACAATACCCATCGATAAGACTTGCCACAAACATCAAACTACCGCTTTTAACTTTCTTATACTCTACTCTCAATGTTTTTTTTACCGCTTGCCAGCTGAAATATGAGCACATGTTGTTTTCTAGGCTTCACTATTTTTTTTCTAATCAATCAATCAACTCTGCCTTTTGTAGACAAGTGTTGTGCATTTCTGAATCAACAATACTGAAACCTTAATGGTCTTTTACTAGCTAAATTTCTAAGAACGCCAGCTTGCTTGACATCCTATTCGATATTTATAGATTTGAAATCGATTAGAAATCGAACGAATTCCTATCATCCTATTTTTCTGGGAAAATCGTCATGAATACTCTCTATGAGGAGGAGGCGAAGAGTTATTCGCCGGACGCTGACCAGATATAATTACCAATTGGCCGTCCTCGTCACTTAGAGATATTCTTATGTAGAAAGCCAAATTTGTATCGTCTACTCCAACTTATTTTTCGGTTTCACTACATATTTTGGTCTCGGTCATTATTGGAATCTTATTCCTCTCCACAGTTCTCTACATCTATGTTTTTATCATATGTGGCTCCATCCTGGTCCCATAGGACCATTCATCCATAGATGAAGAATACATGCATGATCAAACAACTTAACTTACTTTTTGAAATAACACCCACCTGTCTGGATGGCCATAAAGATTTCGCTGGAGACCTTGAAGCTGAACCTAGGTAGCGCTAGCTATATTAGAAATTAAACCTTCCAAGATATCTACTCCAAACAAAGAATCCTTCTTTCTAGTATCACTAGTATGTTTTGATTAGTGTATGCGTGCAAAACGACGATGTCGCTGAAAGTACGTCATCATCTGCCTAGCCTTTCCCAACTATGTTGGGGTTGGCTTCCAGTCTACCGGATGCAGCTGAATTCCAGTATTTTACATGGAGCGACTGCCTATCTGACCTCCACAACGCAGTTACTGGGTTGTGGAGATGCCCTTGGTAAGACTGGGTGTCAGACTTTCGGGCTACTGACGACCCGTATCGACTGTCAAAGATCCACGAATGACAGCCGGGACCAACGGCTTAACGTGCTTTCCGCGGCACGGAGAGGTCTTGGTATGTGAAGATGGTCATCCATCCACGGGCCAACCGCGACAAGCGTAGCTTAATCGACCCGTGGGGCTGTTATTACTTCGCCACAAGCCCCTCCGCTGAAAGTACGTATGGAGCGAATATAAGCAACGTCAATCCAAGATTTCGTTCAGAGTATTATGTCATAGTCTTGTTACGGCTTACGATTATGACTTATTGTTGCACGTCATCGTACATTGTAATCGTCGAAACATAATTGTACTGTAGATGAGGGTTATATATAATTGAAAAAAAACAGTTTTTTTTTTTAAACGTTGCCCCACACTAGGAATTTTTCCTGTATTGTGGGTGCGTTTACAAACATTTAAAGTCATTTATACGTACATACCTACACAAACAGCCAGACAGAGATTATTGATATTAGTAGGAGTATGATCTCATGGGATTTACTAATTACTCGAGGTGTTTATGAGATCATTACAACGAATCCCAAGGCATCTGTTACTCTTTTAAAAATTTAGTGATTGACAAAAGAAACCAGAATGATAAAAATAATAAAGTACTTAAAAATGAAGTGCCCTTCATTGGTAAGCGCATCGGTTGAGAACGGGTGACCAATTAGGCTATTTTTTGTTTTAGAATGTTCGATATAGTTTGAGTAAGCTTTTTAGGGAAAGAAATAGAAATTGGAAAAATGTCCGGAAAAACTAAAAGTGTTTTTTTTTCTATGGGATTTTTGTATGAATTATTGAAATTTGAACAAGACAAAGTTGTCAACAAAATTTGAACAAGATAATGTGGTCAACTAGTTTGAAATAAAATGTAATTCGTATGAACCAGAAATGCAATGAGGAGAATCGCTTTTTCGATTTGCGAACACACTTTGTCTGGGGGAGAATTTGGAAATTGGAACAAAATTATCCTTTCGAAAAATATATCTTAAAATGTTTAGATAGCTGATGAATATACCTATAACTACCGATACCGTGTTATTCGTAAATTCAAAGTAATATGGATTTTGGTTCGAGGTTTTTGTAAAGTAAAAATAACAAAATGTTTGGATTACACAAGGGGAATCCTAAAACGGCAGATTACTCACCTCCATTAGCCATCAAGTTTAATCATTCCAACAAATCAATACTATAAAACAACGATAACTCATAATATAAAACTGAAAAGGTTATGATATTACTCATCTTTTGTGTGTCTGCTATTAAACGTTGGTTACGTAAGTTATGTCTGACTACTTATATTAATAGTGACAAACTTATTTATGCAAGAACAGTCAAGTAATGCTAATATCGCAAAAACAAGGTATTGTTTTACTCTACGACCTGGTTTGTACCCTGTGCGGCAAACAAAGTAGTCAACAATATTTAAATTTAATAAAACTCAAAGGAAATTCACATATGTACGTGGGTGGATCAAATATAAACCGGACTTAAGTAAAAAAAATACGCACGTATTATTATACTCGTAAAAAAAGGAATATATTTTATTTTTCTATATAATCTCCCCTTCTATTAACACATTTTCCCCAGCGCAGGGGATGTTTCTTGATGCCAGTATCGAAGAATGTAGTCGGTCGTGCCTTTAGCCAATTGCATACAAATGATTCCACTATCTGGTCAGTGTGAAAACGGCGTCCTCCACTTGAATTTTTTTTTTGTGCCATCCCTACACTTGAGTTCTTGAAAGCGTATTCTTATCGAACTGTATAGTCAATGGATGCAAAATTTCGGAAGGTTTTATGCCCTCCCGTGTAAAAAAAAATATGATAAGTCGTTGCTCAACAGACTTATATACCTCCTACTCATACATGATGCTACTGGCGCGCAATAAACTAAAGTGAGCCAGAGCAGTATACCCCCCTCCCCTAGATGATCCCTCCTAACACATACAACAGCACCAAGCGCGTCACTTCACTCAGCGACCAGTAATAAAAAAAGTCCTGTTTATACATATTTGATTGACCTAATATTTATCTGAATTTCCAAATAACTGGCGTATGTGAATATTTAAATTGTAATTCATCATCATCATCACCCATAGCCCAACTTCACCCACTGCTGGCCATTGGCCTTTCCCCACGCTCCTGTGCCAGTCTCATTCAGGTTTTGCCCGCGATGGCAAGAAGGTCGACCGCCCATCACGCCGCTGGACGACCGACATGATACCTGGTGTTCCAGTCCTTGGCCACTCGGTCACTACCTGCACCTGTCATCACTGCGTCTTGCCCAACTTCATTTGAGTACCATAATGGGCCCGAAACACTGACAACCAGTCTTACCAAGGGGTATCGTATTACCCACTAACTGGGTACTGGAGGTAAGATTGTTTCGATATCGGAGACCTTCGTACGTCTTTGGATCTCGACGTTTGGATATTGTAATTATGTATATTTAAATCAACCTAACACCTTTACGGTCAATTTAATGTATGAGGAAATAAATACCGACGTCTGATGTGGCCTTCCTCACTGGAAAATCGATACGAAAAGCTCTCAAAATTCCCACAAACACTAGAGAATCAGTCATTGGAATGATTGTTCATGAATCAATACCTTACAATTCGATTATTGGAAGTTAATGCAATTTATGCCGTAGTAGCGACATAATACACCGCACTATGCGAGGACATACGTGTGACTATAGTCCATGTGACTCGTCGCCTACAAATGCGTAGTTCAGACGCCGTTCCAAATTATAAACTCTGTTTTATTGCACAACGATCGTTTGTTTTTCGCGTATAAATACGTATATGAACAGTTCATTCAATCAATCCAGTTTACATCATTGATAGTAGTGCACTTTGAATTTATTAAAGTTCAGTGTCGAAGGAAATAAAATGTGAGTTTATATATTCGATATTTTAATTTAAACTAAGTGTTAATTTATTGTGTGAGATCGAAACTTATTGGACTTCATTTTTTCCTACGCTCTTTATACTCGTATACGTTGCTGTGGTTTTGCATAATAAATGTGGTGATTTTTAGGCGCTAAATAAATGAAACGTGTGATTAGTTTGTGTATTAAACTTGAACTTTAAACGGAAGGGGCTTGTGGCTAAGTAATAACAGCCGCATGGGTCGATCGATCAGGTTAAGCTACGCTTGCCGCGGTTGGTCCGTGGATGGGTGACCATCTTTACATACCAAGACCCTCCATGCCTTGGAAAGCACGTTAGACTGTTGGTTCCGGCTGTCATTCGTGGATGTTTGACAATTGTTACGGGTCGTTTAAAGCCCAAAAGTCTGACAACCAGTCTTACCAAGGGGTATCGTATTACCCAGTCACTGGGTTGTGGAGGTCAGATAGGCAGTCGCTCCATGTACATACTGTAAACAGAGGTATTCAGCTGCATCCGGTTAGACTGGAAGCCGACCCCAACATAGTTGAGAAAAGGATGATGATGATGATTATTTTGTTTAATAGTTTAAATTATCACATCAGTCAATTGTTTATTGCTCATTACAATATTTATCGCAACGTTTATTAACAGGAATCTAACAGGTATTGTTCAGAAACTTTGCATGAATATTTACACGATATCTAGGTCCATTTATTGGTCGTTAACAACCGAATGAATAACTTAACATATCTGTAAATACAATTAAGTAATGCACCCTTATTTTATTTATTAATCTTTTATCTCTTTCATTCAAGATTCAACTGCGTACGTGCGTTTTTCATTCATATTAGTTCGGAGTATTTCAAGTTACAATCGGAAATTAATTTTCATCGAAGTGATTTTAATCGTAAAAACATCGTCAAAATGAGAATCATTACATCAGACTGCTATAAAGGACTCCGCTTATTCTGATCTTTTCTACGGGGTCTCCGGAAAGTCATGGATTACCTTTTACCTGCTGATGGGTCACATTGGGATCTACAAATAAAAAACATGAACACGGTAAAAGTCTTATGGTTTCTGAGTTTTTGATGTTTAATGTAATTTTGGAATATCTCTACCTTTGATCAGTTGTTTCCATGCCATTTCTACGAATGAAAACTTTTTGGAGTTTAGGTTTTTTTTTTATTTTCATCTTGAATCATCCTACTATCGATTGAATACAAGAAAGTTACAGATATCATATTTTAAATACCTAAAATTTAGGTTCAAACTTAAAATTTTGACCAAAAAAAATTTTACCTTATTTTTGATCGGCTCTGGTGAAAAAAAAAATTATTGGTAGGTCATTTTTTTTTTTTAATTGGTATATCTCAATGTGGCCTATCAGCAGGTAAAAGGTAATCCATGACTTTTCGGACACCCCGTATGTAGACTGTAGGATACGGTCCGAAACCTAACATGAAAACCTTTTGCATTCAGTTTCAATCGGCCGGCCTAGATTTTCTTTGAGAGAACAAAAGCCTTATCGCCGACCTTGCGTATAGTAATAAATTCATGATAATGCAAATTTACGTGTACGCCTACACATACTGAATGCGTATATATACGAGTTACGAGTAGTTTGCACCATAACATCGATTTGCGTATTGCCATGTCCTTTATTGTACCCTAGTACTTTGAATTTTACCGGTTTACTTTTTGGTCCTGGATTTTTTTCAGACTGAAACATTTTCTAGACTGATTTTTCACCTTAGTTCTTGCCTAATGCTGAAACATTTATAAAGTTTGTAAACACTGAACTATAAGAGTTCCATATGAACCAATCGTTAAGCAGTTGTTAGCGTTAAAAGTGCCTGCGCTGTTCCTATGCGCGCGAAATAGGTACACTGGGTATACAGCGCCCGCGGCTGAGAAATCAGGGAAATCATGGCTGCGGAAACCCCAATTCTTGAACATAGAAGAAGCCATAGGCAAACTAATGACCGAGAAACACCACAGGCATGGCCTTAGGCAGGACCCCGGTTTTAAGCCAAATGAGAGAATCCAGCCTCTCAACATAGAGATCGTTGACATGTGCTCTATGTGCAGGGCCGGTTCCTCCATTCGGTACACCACTCCAGGCGCGAGGTGCCTTCTTCCGCTTTTGGTTTGGCACCCCTGTTAGGTTGCCGCATTATCGATCGATAAAATTTTGCAGATGCTAGATGCAGTTAGGTATACACATTACGCTACTTTGCAAAACAAATCGGGGACGTAGATTTTTTTATTCAATTGTGGAGCTCGCTTGTCTTGTTTAGCCTTTTGTGATAAGTCAACAAAGTAAGTACCTCATATTTCTGTATGAATAGCCAAAAGAAAATTCAAGCCATCTAAGGTGCAAAAATCATCGGGCTCGCTTCGCTCGCTCTTGCATCTCAGCTTCTTCGTACAAGCTATATAGTTGAACTGACCCCATAAACAGCATTATGGGTCGGTGAAGATGCATCTCCTGAGAATAGTACAGCATATATATTTCAACGAACCAAAAAAATCCTTCTCAAATCTGAATGACCTTTCAAAATTAAAAAAAAAGGTGCGAACCTTTTTTTTAATCCCGGTCCCGAGCTCGAAGTGAATTCCTGGCAACGGCATTGACCATAGGAATGGTCAGAAAATTATGAGAAGGAGCAAAATAAACTTTTACTTCTCATAAAACTTGACAGATTGTGCATCTAGAAAAATTAACACAAGTCTAAACCAAGTTATGGCTATTACGCTGCAGTCTGAATAAAAAATACCAAATGCTCTAAAAAGACCTGTTAAAATGTTCTTTGTTTTAGACCAGGTGCAGTAAGCACGTAAATAAAAGGAAAATCCAAAAGGGATAAAATTGAAAAGAAAAAAGTGGTTGTGTATTTTCCTACTTTATTTTGGTATTTCTACCATAATTTCAGTAATGTCCCAAGTGAAGTCATCTTTAAACATTTTGTTATAGCATCTCATTCTAAATCTTTTGCGATTATAAAATCTAGTTCGGCACCGTAATTGCGTAACACACTTTCAGTCATAATCTGAAATATTTTTAAGGATTGCTAATCCATTGCTTCATATGTTCGAAAAAATTGTCTGCTCAACAACGTAAATAACGCAATGAATCTTGTTGAACTGTCAAATGAAAGCCATTGCTACTGTTAGTGCGTTTTGCAATCACCCCGTTGATCTGAAAAGTGCTTAGAAATATTGCAGTGCCATCTTGAAATTACCTATAATCGGTGTTTATAGTTTTTATCGTGTAGCTATTGCTCACAAAGTCTGTTTACTTTTACTTCATTTAGATGGTGCGGACAATAATAGCAGTGCTATTCTGTAAAAATCTCACCGTGAGAACTTAGGTGAAGTGAGCGGGAAGTGAGCTCTGTCATTCTCTAATGGTAGGGATTGACACCATTAAGTGCTCACTTCACTTATGATTTCGCGGTGAGATTTTTACAGAATTGACCGGTAGATATCAAATCCGATTTTAAAATATATTTCCATCGTTTTTGTATCCAACAATCTACACAGTGCCTGCCAGATGTAGAACCTCTGGGGCATCCCAATAACTACTCATCTACACACCCAGTAATCAAGAAATCAATAAAAATGACGGAGAATGTAAACTTTTCGAAATTGGATAAGTGATGGTTAAGATAAAAGATAATAATTATCGATTTCCCCAAAATTGCCGTAAAAAGAGCAACGGGGCTTATAAACTTTGAACCCAACAGAAACTAAATATAGTGGGAGTTATATCAACAACGGTACAAGGACCAAGGAAACAACGGTACAAGAAATGTTTGGACGCGTGGCCATAATGGGAACTAACGCCGCCATCTTCTTTTTGTAATACAATTTCTGTGTCAATTTCACAAATGTTAACCAACAACGCCCAACATCAATGTCATTCAGGCGCTAAAAGATCCTTGTAGTTTGTAGCACTCTCGGTATCGAGTATGTGTCATTGTATGGTATGTAATTTTTATTTCAAACCCAGTAAATAATAATTTTAAAATTTGCAGCCGCAATCTTGGATTCTCATTTTGACCTCACTACTCGTATCTGCCTATGGCATTAAGTCCGCCTCTGTACAGTTATGTGCTTGAAGTATTAAATAAATATTTGCTTCAACACTCTCGAAAACCATGAAAACTATTTCTCCCTCTCTCTCTCTCTCTCTCTCTTTCTATTACATATAATAAAAAGTCGCAATGCTTTTTGTTACGTAACGATTTCTACGAGTTTACTCCTACCGCAAGCTCCGTAAAAGAAGTTCGTTCCGATAATATATCTACCAACCCGCACTGGGCCCGCGTGGTGGATTATGGCCCACTCCCTCTCACGGAGAGGAGGCCTGTGTCCCAGCAGGGGGATCATTACGGGCTGATTATGCTGTAAATAATGATATTATAAAAACAATGGAGAGCAACAATCAAAATATTAGTTATAGAGAAATGATTTTTCTTTTTGGACTCATTTGTGCTACTTTCATGACTAGGTAGATCCAGCAAAAATACGACATTTGGTCCAAAAGTTACAATCAAAAGTATTATATTTCTATATTGAATTTCTATTAAAACAATCAATGCATTTCAGACATTTATGATTTATTTAAAAGTATTTGTTTTACGCATGCATGTGGTAAAGTTACATACAACTTTAAATGCATTTTTTTTTCCTGTAAATGCTAAACGATATTTATTTCTGTAATAGTTTTATTTGTAAAATACATAAAAGTAGAAACTTATACATTTCGTGTCGAGGCGACATTAATTGTAGAAAATTAAAAATAAATTTATTAAAAACTAGAATTTGTTCATAAAACAAAAACGCCCAACCGTGTACCTACGTGTGTTAAAATTAATGTCGCCATTAAAGCGACACGCTGTATTTACGTATACGCAAACTTTCTTTATAAGAATTACTAACATCACATACGCGTTATTTATAATGTGTCTTTGTAACAATAAAAGAAATTCTAATTAAATTTGTAGCCAAAATTCCACACAAAAAAATCAACTCATTATTTTTCCTGATGTTATGGCAAAACTCTATCACGAAAGTTTGTGGGTAACGCTCCAAGGGAAAGAATATTTTTCAGAAGTCTCAGGTAAGAGTTCACATTATGTGCTTATAATTTGTTTATTAAAACTTCATGCACAAGTAAAAAAAATAGGTACTTTACATAGGCGGACTTAACGCCTGAGGCATTTTCTACCAGTCAACCTTAGGGTGATGGAAAAAATCTCAATTAAAAAAAGCTTACAACAATCACGAACTAACAACAAGAACTCTGTGAACTTTTCTCAAAGATTCCAACTGAAATTTCTTATAGATACGTTACTTTAAAAAGTCTGCATTTCGATATAAACAAAACATAAAAAAAAAATTCAAGCCATACATTACAAAAAACGCCATAAAGCGAACATACATAAAAGTAAAGCGAGCTTTTCTCATTCTCAGATTGTTACCGGCGTGGGCGATACATAACTTTAACTTCCGAAGCACACGCTCTGAAATATTTATTCCTGAAACGTAAAGATCGGGTGGGGGAGTGGGGGGGGCGGTTTATCCCGCGGTTTCCTTCCCACCGTGTTTTACTTCGAGAATGGGAAGTCGCCGCCGCCGGGTCGATATCGCCAAAGATTATGTTACATGTTTTCTGATTTGGAATGTGAGATTTTGTATGTGGTGATGTATGGTAGCCATATTGAGGCAATCGTCTTTCAGGGGGAGCCTTTCACGTCGGTAGACTTCAGGCAGTCGTAACGCCATTTTTTATGTTTTTGCTCATTTGTAAAAGCCCGCGTCCACTGTACTTCGTATTATTTTTTTTTTATATTAGGTTATTTGTACCTTCACGATTTACTTCGTGGACTCGGCCCTGACACCTCAAAATTTTCAAGACCTCGAAGCTGAAAAGTTTTCCTGAAAAAGAGACATCCTGTATCAGCCAATGGCTGTGCCAGGGTCTACAGCATTCTATTTCTGTAAATTTGCTAGAAGTATAATGGGTTAAAGAAAATTGAACCGAAAGGTCGTATGCAATAATCACACACAGACCGAGCACAGCTGCTGAAACAACTCTGCTATGATTGTGTCACCTAGTTGTTTAGCACTTTCTGAGCCGAGTATAACATCGCGTGTATTCCCGGAAGGGTGAGGTCAGGAAGGGAGGAAGGGATCATAGGTGTACCTATAGTATATTTAGCGCATTTAGCGTGTTCGTGGGCACTGGATGCGACTACACACTGCGGGTGGTCGCTTCCAGGGCTTGGCATAAACTGATGGCACTCCTGTTCGGTGCCACTTAGTGATTTTTATTTCTTTCTGTGGCTTTGTTTTTTGTATATACTAACAATAGCTTTATAAGGTTTGTTGTGTAACTAACAGTGTATGGACTACGTCTGAAATTAATGTCTTATAATTATTATTATTATTGTTAAGTCCTATGTAATATGGGGCGCGCCTATTGCCAGCAACCGAGCACGGATCCAGACTCCGAGCTGTTAATGAGATCAGAATACATACTAAAACAACGTTTCAACCTACGTGCACGTCTCGTGGCACAATCATCGCGCATATAATCTGTGGCAGTTCCCCGACCTCCAGTGGGGGGCCCCCCCACCGTTCGATTGTCTGCGGAGGCTGCCCGACGGTGCCATCTGATGTGCCGAGAGCACTCCAGATCTGCATAGATCGTTGCCTTCGTTTTTTCCCTATCGAAAAATCAATACTCACAGTTTCATAAAGTCGGAGACACTCCTTGATTTCATTACAGGTTAATTCTTGCGAGTTGCTTTTGAAGACTTTTATCTTAGGCCATTTTTTGTTAGGGATTTTTTTGAATTTTAATAATCAGTTTTGTTATTAACTGGCTTAAAAGAAAGAGCTTTCTTTAGATGTAATTTAAAGTATTTTCGGGAAAGTTTAACCTGAAAATCTTGTATCTACAAACGTATAACAATAAGAGTAACCCATCGCACAATAGTATATGTAGGTCACCGATCCGTTGGCTGCAAACGACTACGGTACATAATGTGAAGAGCCTCATCCCAAATCCATACCGAGCTTTCCGCCGCTACCACCCTCAAGGGGAAAGAGGCTCAAACACCATGCAATAAAGCCTTCGGATCCGGCAAAACAAATACAACGAACATTCCAATGCTAGATATCACTCGCTCCGCCCACACAGTTGGCATTACGACTGTGAGCGCTCCCATTGGTCGCCGCGAAGCCTTCTCCATTTCGAATTGGTTATTTTTTTTTCTACAATTGAAATTGGACTTGTCCATTTGTTCTGTACGAGTGTGGTGCGCATGCGTTTCGGGGAGGCGTCTACGTCACGTAGACGTAGATACGTTTCGAGGGATCCGAATGTTTTATTGGATTCCACTCTCTGTTCCCATTCGCATTTCAGATTCAGATGTGGATTTGCTCTCGAATTGCTTTCAGTGCGCAGTCGTGATAATTCGTATAGCTTTTTGTATTTGCTTAGAAATAACGTGAATTTATTTTATTGGATGTTAGGATGATGTGATCTTTCGTTTGTTATGATGAAGAAAACAACAGACAGGTAATCAAATGTAGAGGATAATGTCGTTTTAAATATTGGGGTAAAATAATATACAGAGGGATCTTCAAATATAAAAACTTGGAAGTTGCATAATTCAGTTGCACTTACAAAGCTCCAACCAAACTAGTGAAACTTCAACATACTGGCGCAACAACGGATAACAAAAACATTTAGCAAACATCTTTATGCAGTCCCAACAAAGCATCGATCAAACGATTTAAAACCGCGTGAAGCCACTAATAGCATTCCGTGAGAATTTCATCAAAAGACAACATCGTATGCAATAATGCGTCCGCAACTCTCCCAGTATTTCTATTCCCTCACCTTGGGGTGACACCTAAGTACTAGAATTTACAGTTCAGAATGTGGTGGCAGGTTGCAGTGACAAGTGTAACACGGCGTTGGCATCCGCAGCTAGCTCTGTCCGGAACAATTTCATTTGCGACTGGGCGAGGATAGCGCTGTAATTACAACAACAATCGATAGAGGCGCCACCGTCTGCCGCACGTTTAATCTCGCCAGAATCAAAGGACCGTCGCCTCACACCCACCCCCGCACCCAAAACAAATGTACGACATCACATACCTTGATCCTACCGCTTTGTGCGACATTCATTGCGTACTTCCCTGCATCAGACATTCCGCCCCCTGCCACTAAACAGCAATGTTTGCCGTTAAACAGGTACAAATTGTTCGAAACTCGCTGCGTGGTACATACTTTGTCTCCAAGCCTATATCTGCAAAGGTATGTTTAGATGTCCCCGGACCAGATAGTTGCATTTCCAGTCTGCTATACATAACTATTTCTGGTGTTTTATTAAAGCAAAACATTGTAGCTATTTGACACAGACGAACACCTGCATAGCTGGGCAGCTTCTGTTTTTGTCGAGTGGAGTGGTTCTTGATTAGTAATGCATTACTACGTCCTGTCCTAGTGGCGCCTAGGTATTTATGGTCTTTGTAAATGCTCATATTCTGAGGGGCTTATGGCTAAGTAATAACAGCCGCACGGGTCGATCGATCAGGTTAAGCTACGCTTGCCGCGGTTGGTCTGTGGATGGGTGACCATCTTCACATACCAAGACCCCTCCGTGCCTCGGAAATCATGTTAAGCCGTTGGTACCGGCTGTCATTCGTGGATCTTTGACAATCGTTACGGGTCGTCAGTAGCCCGAAAGTCTGACAACCAGCCTTACCAAGGGATGTCGTATTACCCAGTAACTGGGTTGTGGAGGTCAGATAGGCAGTTGCTCCATGTAAAATAGTGGTATTCAGCTGCATCTGGTTAGACTGGAAATCAACCCCGACATAGTTGGGAAAAGGCTAGGCAGATGATGATGATGATGATGTAAATGCTCATATTCAATAGCATGTGCACATTTATAACTGTTCATATTTTAGCCGATCGAACCTGCGCAATAAAACAAAATATAGGTACCGACGAACGTGGTTTCGATACGATTACGTACGTGCCTGGTAAACCACATTAATGAATTCTGCCCAACTCGTGTAAATCATACTGTTTATAACAACAGCTCCAAATTATAATTAAGGTATCGATTTAAAGCGGCATCGATACGGCGAACTCTATCGAATTAATCGTGCATGGATGCGTGTAGTACTTAAATATCGACTGTCAAATTTGTATGCGCGCAGCATCGGCTGCGGTGTTCAGACTTAGCCCACTGTTTTGCTGAACTTATTGCCAGCACCGGTATTTGTGAGGTATTCAACATTATCTTGCATATTTCGTTCTATTAATGTAGTCGCTGTCTTGAAGATTGAGACAAGTTTCTTGGAAAGCTGCTGTAGGTACCAATTTGTTGTCTTGTTAGGTATATTTTTTTCAATTTTTTTACTCAAATATTATTTATTTATTAGATTCCTCGTCTATAAAAGTTTTAAATTTAAAGTTAGTCCTTATATTTTTGAATATATTTTATTATTTATTATTATTAATTTGTTTATTATTATTAAAAAGTTCAACAAAAAGTCTTTTAGTAGTTAGTGTATTTGCGTAGGTTGCAAGTACTCTTAACTACTTCAAGACTTCCAAATGATTATAAATCTAGATGCATGTATTACTTTATTCGTTTTTTCTCAATCTCAGTAAGTTTTATTGTAGATATGCTTACTAACTCCAGTTTACCTACCTATAGTTGACATTATTTACGTCCCAATGTCATTAACTCTCCAGTTCAAGACATTTCTATCAACAAACCTCCCATCTCTACCAGAACTAATCCCACCAAAATTGCAACCGCAATAGCAAACACTAGAATATATTGTAATAAATTGTATGCTATTTATTTCTCATGTAAGCGTTACGTAGCGGTATGTATGCCGTACCGCGCAGTACCGCGCAGTCGGAACAGTGCAACACACATAAAGCAGCCTCGTTCCACGGAGCGCTAGCACTCGAAATCCTACAGATTTAGCACGTAACTCTGCGAAATCCGAGGCTTGGGATAAATTATTATATTTATACTTTATACCCGTGCTTATTGTTGCTAGAGAAACTTAGTAAAATATATGAGAAAAGGCATTTAGAAACAGATTTAGTTCCGCGACTTTACCAAAAATAAAATACATTTAAAAAAAAACTCCTACAGTGCTACAGATTTAAGCTAGCGGAATAATATGTATATAGATTTTCCAAATACCGCATAAACTTGCCAGATAGAACGCTCTGAAAATTTTTCCTTGAATCATTTGGTTTTACAATAGCTCGTCCAAAGTTATTGAAGATACAATTTGGGAGCAGTTTTTCAGCCTAACATTTTTTTATAAAAACACAAGTGCGGTAGAAGCTGGCATTAGATGGTAAGTAGAAACATCCTTAGCCTTATAATCTGTGTCTATTGTCGCTAAATCTAAACGATAGACCCTTCAAAGTAATCATTCAATTGTAATCACCCGTTCATTACATCAACTAGCTAATGGGAGATATAACAGCTTGTGATGCTGTCCGGAACAGAATGGTTGTGACCGCATAAACCATTAATCACCACGAGCTGTATAATGCTATTTAGGCACCTAAACTGACTTGGGAACTGATTGTTCGAACATCTCCAGGAATTCAACTCCCGTCGAAAGTACTTGAATATTAATATTTCTGCTCGAGTAGGCAGCTCCTGATATTGATACCAAAACGACTGTAAATAGATTGTTAATGAAACGAGGTCAAGGGCTTCTGAACTCGCGAATCGATACTAAAGTTGTAGAATCGATTCGATTAAAACATGAGTGGTCGTCCTACCGACGCGATGTTCCGAGTAAGTTGGAAGTTTCTACGTTACGTTCTAGAGGCCACGCTACTTATAGAATAGGAAGCGAGTGTAGGTAATGGCGCAAAATAGTGACGCAGTATTATTGCAGGGGGCGGTGGAACCCCACACTCCAGGCGCCGCGGCTCCGACCCACCCCAGAGCGACTGAAACGTCCACGAGAAAAATAAGATCCGTACTCCGTCCCGCTTATTCTTGGGAAAAAAGCTTTTTGTGTATTTTTTAGGTATTCTTTAGGTTGATAGGTAGCTCCGTGTCTGTGTGAGTCAGTAAATAATGCTGTATGTACGACAGTCCGCTGTATGTGTTGCGAAACGACGTCGAGTTCAGATATTTTTTCTTCTTCTCTTTCAGACGTCGTTGTAGGGAAATAAATTTATTATTTGTGAGGACCTTCTTGACGTTAGAGTTTCTTATTTCCTTTGTGATGTGGTAGATGTTTCGTGGATAAACATTCACGAATTTATGGAAATTAGACATGTTCGAGGCGGTCTTTCAGTTGTACTAGGAATGATTTGTTTACCCAAACTGCATGCTTTTGTTACTTTCCAAATTGATAACTTTCAATGACTGCTAAATTATTTAAGGAAATCATTTTGTCGTTCGTAAAATTGAACGTTAGAATCTACCTCCCTACTCATTCGTGTCTTAAGGACTTCGGAACTTTGATTGTTATTATTAATTAAAAGAAACACACTTTTCTCTAATTTCATTAATTCAAGATACGTACAGTAAGTGGAAACCAGGACCAAATAAAAATATTTTCTCTAAATTCTTTTTAACCGACTTCAAAAAAAGGAGGAGGTTATCAATTCGACTGTATTTTTTTTTTTTTTTTTTTTTTTTTTTTTTTTTTTTTTTATGTTTGTTACCTCATAATAACCGACTGGGTGAACCGATTTTCATGATTCTTTTTTTATTTGAAAGCTGGTGCTTCCCGTGTGGTCCCATTGTCACCATTTCAATATCTGATGATGGGATCTTGTAGAAATCGGGAGAACTCTTCAATAAATAACAGCAGATTAACCGCGATTGTTGCTATAGCATATCTAAGCATTGTTTACACCATCACACAACATAATATCACGCCTGTACTCACTACAAAGGTTATAAATTTTTTTTATTATAATAATAATTAATACCAGTAAAACAACCGCGATTGCTGCTATCGCATATGTATGCATTGTTTACGCAATCGCACAACATAACATCACGTCTGTACCCTATAAACGCAGATGCAGCTTCCCGTCACTGGTATTTACATAGCAAGTAGTGTTTATATGAATTTGATTGGGGTAGATATAACTAAAAAGTGAAAAATAAAAAATTTTATATAAAAAAAACAACCGACTTCCAAAAAAACACTACAAAGTGAAAAATAATTTTAATTTCGGAAGTCGGTGTCAAAAAACCAAAAAGCAGAACCAACGACACCGACTTCCGAAATTAAAATTATTTTTCACTTTGTAGTGTTTTTTTGGAAGTCGGTTGTTTTTTTTATATAATTGTGGTTCTTTGTTGAACTCATGGAGATGAACTGATTACCTGGACTAATGAAGTCCTGATTATTGCAACAGTTTCTACTAATTGCTATTCTCTCACTATTAATTTGTATTATTTTTATTGTTTATTTATTTATTTATCCTCACACTGGAACGCCATTCAGCAATTACACCAACGGAGCAAAAAATTACTTCATGTGCTGGTTTCCATCATCCTGTGCGCGGTGGACATCGAACGGGCGGCGATGGATCACGTACGCTCACGCATCGTCAAGACATTTCTCCATAGCCCGATCACTCCTTCCATAATGCGCACATTCTTTGCGAATTTTGAAACACAATGAATTTTTCAAAAGAAGTACATTAAAATTGAAAAAACGGAGAATTTATTAGAGGCTAATGTATTGCTAGGAATAGCTTCGTGCAATACCTACCATCGCGCCTACCTGTTGCTACGACATGGAGTCCTGCCGTGCGATTCTGTAACCATCTCACCGTGAGAACGTAGGTGAACTGAGCGCGGAGTGAGCTGTCATTAGGGATTAATACTATTGACACTGCTCACTTCACTTATGATTTCACGGCGAGAATTTTACAGAATCGACCGGCAGCCCTACCCGCAAGGGTAAAATGTAATCCTATAGATAGGTGTTATCAAAATGTACTATAAGTATATTGGGATATATACCATCTGCAAGTACTTGTGTAATTTAACATGTAACTCAGTTAAGGTGCATAAAAAATGACTATAATAGTGATTAGAAGTCAGTAAGTATTACTACTTAAGTAAAAACTGAGTTCGAAATCCCTTTCAGCGCGTGAAGCATGGGAACGCTACTCAAATAGTCAACGTGACAGAAAGTCAACCTCCGTCATAACCTCGTAACGCCCAATGTACAATGTATTGAACAAAGTGACATACAGTATTACAAACATGCATTTAAATTAATTAATGTACATTGTAATGTACATTGGGCGTTTAGGAGAAGGTTTTGTTTTTAGTCTGGGCCGGAATGCCGTATGTAGCTTTGTTCAATACATTATACATTGAGCGTTTAGCTCATCTTGCGAAATTTTGCTTGGGCGTTACGAGGTTAATCTTATAGCTTTTAAAGGCAAAACACCTCAAATCGTTACTCGTAGCAGACGTATCAAGTCAATGTTCCAAAAGTTAGTTTAAAATTCACGTGTGTAAACTTGACCTTTATTCCGCTCTAGTAGCAAAAATTACATCGAATACAGAAATCTTCCTGAACACACAAGATTGACCTCGCAGTAACAGCTTCATAATTTCAGAGTACCTGAAGTACCTACAGTACTAAGATTTGTTACAGCGCCATCTATTCAAAGTTAGTGAAACTTTGTTTGAAATGAATAGCCTTCGTCCCAAATATACTCCTGTACTTGATGCTCCATACAAGTTTCAAGATATTTCTTTGGGAGAATGGTAGATGGCACTCCAATTAACAGCACGCCTTGTTACTCAAAGGGGTAGACTGAGGTATAGGTATACTGTAGTAACAGATTGACAATGACTTGGCTCCACGATTCGTCTCAAAATACGAATCGTTTCAGTAACTTTTTGTGAACGATTAATAAGTTACCTACTTATGTCAAACTGAAAAACAACACGACGTAAGTTCTGTAATTAGCATGGAACTAAATTCTGCAGGTCTATTCTGTGAAACATCCCCTGGAAACTTTAGAAAAGTGTTTGCAGGAGTAATCGTCAAACTTTTGCCAGCCCCCTAGTAAACATGATAATGGAGTAAGTGTAATAGGGTTTTGGTTTTAGAATAGACTGGGCCCATAATAGTGTAAAATCCATGAATACTCTGTTTTCTCTGTTATTAAAGAAATAATCTGCACGGTGAGTTTTCTAAAGTTGCAGTTGCATATATGACCAACATCGAGTCTGAACCTTCTCTGGGTCGATGCTTGCAAAGTCTAGCAAGATTCACGCTAAATTTGAGCCATTTTGCTTACAATTTTGTAAATTTGCAAGCGCATTATTATGTTAAAAATAATTGCGCAATAGGTACAAGAATATATACATAGTTACAATAATGAGGCAAACTATTGTAGGTATCCGTTGTTTTATTACTTCCAGGAATCGATTTCATACTGGTTAATAATAGACGACTGCGTAATAATACAAGCTAATTATTTATATGTGACTAATTTACAGTCAGCCAGGTTGTCAATGAGAAAATCATTCAAGGAACATTAATATTAATAAAGCAATGCCTAGAATGACAGTGCATATGTATAAGAATGTGTATATTTATAATATCGTCCATTGACCATTACAATTTCTAAGCCTACGTCAACTTCTCCTTTTATGACCTTAATCATAACCTGCCTTAAGGCCCGAAACATTGGGGCGTCATTAAGAGACGAATTTATCCGTCGCGATGCCTAAACGACATATATCTCTCCCCTTCTAACATTGCGATAAGTGCATCTAAAAAAGAGACAAGAAATAATTTAAAAATTTGGGCAGTAAATTCGTGGGGCATTGCACTCACTGACTGGTTGTGAGAGGACGAAAGTACGAATTTTTTTTCAATAATAAGAGAAAGATTGTGCAGGCACGCATCGCAATGCGTTTAGTGTTCGTCCGCTAATGTACAGGTCACATGCGGGCGAAACTTTGCAATAACAATTATTACATCACAAATCCATTAAAAGTAATAAAACCCTGAACGATATGATAATAAATCATTCGACAATTCTTTAGTGAACATGGTTGATCAACGATAATGTTCTATCATTGCGGTTCACATTATTTTGAACTTTAAACTGAAAATCTAAATGGCAAAAATGCTAGTTCAGTAACGTTACTTTGAAAGTTAGTTTAACGTTAGCTTAAGAATTGTTGAAATCCCTTATTGAGAAATAACCATCTATATTGGATTCTTTCGATAGTTACGTAACTCTATAAAATCTACAAGTATGAAGTACCTACATATCTATATAATTAAAGTGCTCCTCAGTTATCTACAATCAACGCCTAATCATCACTAGATATTATCACTTTGATAAACGAGTAACTATCATCAAAACAAGCATAATAAAATGTTGAGTAAGGTCAACTTTCTCCCATGACAACGATGGAACTATTTACGAAATGACGCCATAGGCATCACAAACATTTTTCCAAACTTTCACTTGCCCGTTGCGTCACAGGGCTTAGGACAGGTGAGACCAGTAAGGTCGATGATCTGTACATCCAAGAACTTAATTAATCTTATTAGGCTTGAAACTCTTTAGGGGTTCCGCGTGAAATAGAGATTCAAACTGAAGGCAATGAAATTGTTGCAGAACTCGATGGAAGATATTGTAAGAAACGAAGGATTCTGTCCTTCGTTGCGTGGTGAATAATTTTTTTATTTTATTTTTTTTTATTTTATTTATTGACACACCAACGACTTATTCACTAACTCATTACATTAGATATATTCTATTTAAACAACGTTGTGGTGAATTCGTCACTTATAGGTGTGCACAGCACTTGTATACTCGTTACTAAAAAAAATTAAATGGAAATGTATGATAACCAAATTAATAATTTAGTAATTTAGTAAATCAAAATTAAATTTAAAATGTCGAGTAGCAAAATTGAAAATTGAAGACTAATAATGTACTATTATTAGTCTAGTGGTCGAATGTTTTATCGCTTACTTGTAACGGATTCTCTGACAACCAAGATTGTCAGTCGTCCTTTGGTAAACTGAATAGAATAGTCTACAAAAGATAAGCAAATAGAATGGTCTGATTTGTGATTTCTCTACCCATTTTCTAAAGAATCAGAATATTAAGTCAGATTTCAGAGTATTAGCCCTTTTACTGTCCCACTTGAACCATGTGTAGTTCATAGGATAGGGGATGGGTTAAGAATTTAAGATGCTACAGTTTATAACATCGAAAGTAAAATTAGATAGAATATGGGTCGTGCTTAACTCAAAGATCTTGCAATATCTAATACGATTGTTATTTAGTCAGTCACCCATACTGAAATTAAATAAACATTTGAAATAATCTCTCTTTATATGGAGCAAGCTAAGTGCGTAGCTGGTACAATAAAGTTCCCTAAATATGAGCCCTTTTTCCTGCTCTGGCACGTTCGGCGGTTGAACCCACTCGGGGTGACATTGCTGGTAGCTACCACAACTGCATTGCCGATAGTTTTGATACTTGCAGGATGGAATTAATTTCTGAATGACCTGTCAAAGGTTAGGTACTCGACTCAACCAAGCTACAACCCGACCGGCAAATCGGTTTTTCGGGATGTTTTCGTCATTTTGCTCGCAATTAATTCTTTAATTAACACTAGCTAGTCGTGAACTATAGAACAAATTATTTCTGTTTTAAAACATTCTTCAAATTTGTTGACGTTATTATTGACAATCGTATTTATTAAAATTAAAGAACTTCCTTATTTGTAGTTTTACCCTCCATCCAGTTAAAATTACACTACGAGTACTAGAAGAAGTGTCTCCAGCAAAATTAAATTATTTTAATTTATACTTTCTGTTGGCCTGTCTCCCAGCAGTGGGAACATTATAGGCTGATTATGATTTTTCTATTCAGGAAACTGACAGCTAACATGAACAGTAGTGCTATTCTGTAAAAATCTCACCGTGATAACTTGGGTGAAGTGAGCTTAAAGTGAGCAGTCATTAGTGTTAATCCCTACCGTCAGATGGAATGACAACTCACTTCACTCAAATTTTCACGGTGAGATTCTAACAGAATCGACCGGCTGGACCAATGATCAAGATCGTTCGGCCCCTCGCTCAATGTTCGGTGCACTTGCATTATGGCGTATGGACGCACTGATGCACCAACATGAATTTTTTTCGCGAGTTTTTAACTTTGTCCTTGAAATACGAGTTTAGATTACGGCGCGCATATTTTTTGGTTTAATGCATACTTACATTATTCTTACTTCAGTGCATGTATGTAAATGGGAATTTGGGTAACCTGTTTGAGCCGAAATAAAATCCAAGGCTTTTTAGGCAGTTAACGATGTGTATGTAGGTACATCGATGATGTCAATAGAACTTTTAACTTTAAGTAATGTAAACAATTTACACATTTGAGTGAGATCAACAGATTACCTATCTGTACTTTGTGAGACAGCAGGTACTTAAAGCAAGAAAGACAGAATGTATCTAATTTTGGGCAAAATAGAAACATATCCTACTTTCTCCAGTTTTTGTGGTTTTCTTTACTTACATTTAACATCAATTATTTATTACTCAGTTTTTTACTGATACTGTAATCAAATAATCTATATATTATACCTCTTTCTTTTTAGTAGGTGTGGGTGGTAAGAAACACTTATTTCTAACATTTTCATTTTTAACTTCGTTTTGAATCAAAATCGTTCCCACAAAAATAAAATCAGAAAAATTCACAAAATAAAGTTTAAAAATATTCAGAGTTTAATAGTGACGTAACAGTTGACCAACTGTAAATACGTCATCAGATCTAATGCATGCGTGTCGTCATCAATATAAATCACATTATGTTAGGTCAGGCATCCTAACCCAATTGAGTAGATACCGTCGACGCAAAAACTTAAGTAAAAAATACAAAAACGATGCGCGGGCGCAGGGCAATGCACTTTTTCGTGGCCGGTCGGGACGATCGTCGCCATGCAATGATTGTACTCGTGAACTGAATGTCAATTCCCATGCTCACATGGAAGCTAAGACCCAGTACCTTCATTAAAGTAAGTAAGTACCTGAAACTAATTAAAACCTATAAAAAACACTTATTATTAGCCAATGTTAAAAGCACTTAGCATGAACAATTAACAGATAAACTCAATTTTTGTCGAATTTATGACAGTGATGTTTATAATTATAATTAACACATAATCATAAATAACAGAGCTTTTTAAAGCTGTAACTGAAGCGAAAAAGGAAATCCAGACATAAGTGACTAAATATAACAGAAACTTAATAAGGCTATGGAAATAATATCTGCAAAATTAAGCTATCTAAAGTATTCTTGTATTTATCGTTTTTTTTTTTTTTAATTTGAATGAGTACTTTTACTTTGAAGGTAGGACAAGCACTTAACTATATTAAGTTACGAGTTGCTTGGAGAACGTTGCAAATCACTACATAGTATAAAACAAAGTCGCTTCCCTGTCTGTCTGTCCGTATATATGCTTAGATCTTTAAAACTACGCAACGGATTTTGATGCGGTTTTTTTTAATAGATAGAGTGATTCAAGAGGAAGGTTCATATGTATAATACATGCATAATATAGTAGAGATACACTGATCATTTTAGAGGTTTCTAATGTGATGTCGTAAATAAACACATTTTTTTGCGCTTACATTGTAAACGCTGGCTGAACCCGTCGAGATAGATCAAAATAATGTACTACAGTATTGTACACCTTAAAAAGGTCTACAAAAAAGTCCGGGATGGTATATGTCTATCTCTTAGGGATAACCAACCCACAGTAACCATTTTTATCCTATACTTTTTACGAGAAATAATGGCTCTAAAATTATCAGTGTTTCTCCATTGCACCCGTGCGAAGCCGGGGCGGGTCGCTAGTAAATTCTATAAATCCTCATTTAAATTCTGTTTTCATCCATAACATAATTGTTTTTCCCAATACTTAATACGATCTCCATTGACCTTTCATTCGTTTTTTAAAACTTTTCATGGCCATCTAAGCCGTTTTCACCTTTCTAACAATGGCTTTAGATCTCAAAATTACTAAGCAAAGTTAAAAATAGAAATACATTGTATGCTCTTAACATTTGCGCAACCGACTTTCCTCCTTCTTGGTTTAGAACAAAGTTGTATTAATAAAACACAGATGAAGGCCAGTGATTGAAAAAAAACTGTTTATCACAAAAGACTATTGACAATAAGACAGACATTGTCGATCCCGCTGTACTGATAACGCTGGTCTATTTTCAGTTACATTAGTATAAAATCGCCTCGTTACATTGTTACATTACGCAAGAAGGAAAACGTTGCGATTTAAGATTTGAATGAATAGAAGATCTTATCTAGTGACGACACGCATTCAACACTGTAACTATTTCCTGTTTCTATAAATAACAATTTTTCATCTTTCACAGAATTACAATGATCGATCCAGAGTTCTATAACGTGGCTAATTCTTTACAAAAGAAAGCAGCAGTCCAATGTCTTAACGAATACGCGAAGAAAATTAACTGGAAGAATATTGGAGACAGCGCTATAGATCTAGGATGTGGTGATGGAAGCGTAACCGTTATTTTAAAGAAATACATGCCTAGTAACTATAAGAAACTAGTTGCCTGCGACATCAGTGAAAAAGCTGTTAAATATGCAAATGAACATCACAGTGATGAAGCGACTATGTTCAGGGTTATGGACATTCAGGGAGACTTGCCAGAAGAAATGAATTCAGCATTCAATCATGTGTTCTCTTTTTACGCACTGCACTGGATACGAAATCAAGAGTAAGAAACGACCCAATGCAACAGCTCTGCTAGGCATAGCAATGTACTATTAACCTCTCACAAGTCGAATGTACACCATGTGTACAGATAACAATAAAATTTATATTGTGTCTGCTAATTGGCGCGCGACGGGTGAAGCGGATACGAGTGCCTACAGCCGGTCGATTCTGTAAAAATATCACCGTGAAATCATAAGTGAAGTGAGCACTTAATAGTGTTAATCCCTAGCGAATGACAGCTCACTCCACGCTCACTTCACCTAAGCTTTCACGGTGAGATGGTTACAGAATCGCACGACTGTATTTTTAAATCACGATTTATGATACACAGGGTGGATACGACAATACGACAATGAATGAAAACAGCGATACTAATGCCTAGGATAATTTTGAAACTATCAAATCAAACCTAACATCGAAATTAAAAATGTGTTTTTTTTTTTTGTATACAACTAAATAGTATGACGCGCCGACGGGTTTTGCAAGTCTCACTAACTTTAGTGACTATTGGATATATATTTAGTTGATTTTTTGTAGATAAATAAGCAGACTGGGAATGTTTAACTTGTCGTATTGTCGTCTCCATCTTGTATGCTACATAAACTTTGAACGTTCACATGAGCAACCGTGCGGTCTTATGCTGCTTCAGCAAGCGTAACGTGTGGTGTTCACTGCGGCTTAAGTTTTTGAATTGATGTCAGTTAAAGGAAAACCTTATTTAATTATAGCCATTCGCAATCAACCCAAATTTTTCACTATTTCAGCAGAAGCTTTAATTGAAACGTTTTTTATTTTTCAGGAAAGCTTTTAGGAATATCTACAGTCTTTTGGATGAAGGCGGTGACTGCCTCCTAACGTTCCTGGGATACACACCTGTTTACAGCGTATACAGTGTCCTGGCTCAGTGCTCAAAGTGGAAGGCATGGTTGAAAGACGTCAAAAAGTTCATCTCTCCCTACCACGATATGCAGGTACTAACTTTCTTTTCCTACATCTAAGCACACACAAACACACACACACACCACACACACACACACACTCACACACACACTCACACACACACACACACACACACACACACACACACACACACACACACACACACACACACACACACACACACACACACACACACACACACACACACACACACACACACACACAAACGCACATATAAACTCGCGTTTTCTTCCCATGGGGGTAGGCAGAAACTGCAGAACGCAATCTGCTGCTACTGTTGCTGGGAAGCTTTCAAGTTCCCCATAAAATATGAATAAAAAAATACGGTTAGAATCAATGGATTGGTGCTGTAGGTATATATATAGGAATTATGTAACTAACTAAGTAATAGTTGTAATAATATTCCTGCTGTATTTGGTATATTTACCAAAAACAAAGTAACAAATTCAGGTAAACAAAAAAGCATACATGACGTCATTGTTCACTTTAGAAGTGGATCAAATCCAAATAAATATATTATATTGCATTATTTATTTGTTTCGCTGTATTATCGAGGCCTCCATCTGCTGCTAGGATGGGAATTATTGTCAAAAACATCAACACGCCATTGTGTTCCTACTCCTTGGTAGACAAAAGATAACTCGTGAATATGTATGCGCATCAATAACTACGTGTACGTACCTCTCGCATTGTGGCATGCGGAAAATTCTGCTAGAAACATATTGACGAAGAACTTGAATAACTAGCACAAATAAACTAAAACTTACATAAGCATATTCAGCCTATAATTTTCCCACTGCTGGGACACAAGCCTTGGGTTGGTGGGGGGGGTAATACACCACGCGGGCATAGTGCGTGGTAGACGTCACGTATCTATGATTTTTTTATTCCAAGACCAGCCGGTTTCCTCACGATGTTTTCCTTCACCGCACTAAAATTAAATTACAAAACTTTATCATTGTTGAATTCAATTTGATTCTTATTTTTATATGTTCTTCTTTTGTTATTTTCATTTGATGTAATCAACCCAAAAAAAAAATATTATTTGTAGGAGCCAGAGAAGAAAGTCACACGAATGATGGAAGAAATAGGCTTCAGAAACATTGAAGTTAAAGTTAAAGACATGCTATTTGTGTTCGACAGCGTGGAGGCAATGAAAAGTGAGTTTTAGTTTACCTCATCATAAACACATACAATTCTATGCACAAATGCCCCTGTGCTGAGACACCCCACCCCGTCAAGATAACCAACAGGGAGATACCTCCCTAAAAGATCACCAGACGAACGAAATACCTCAACAACAAATGCTACAGCTTCAAAGTGAATAAATAAATAAATAAAATAAACAAAAGCTGTGCATTATCTGTCAATAAGTCAGTGTTAGTAGTTTTACTTTCCTCGTCAGATAATAATAATATGAAATCAAATAATACCTTATAGCTACTAGATATGTTTGAGCCGTTTGGGGTTGAAACACTAGGGCCTTAGGGTCCG
Organism: Eremobia ochroleuca; assembly: GCA_949629135.1. NCBI lineage: Eukaryota > Metazoa > Arthropoda > Insecta > Lepidoptera > Noctuidae > Eremobia > Eremobia ochroleuca. The sequence continues at coordinate 9,892,002 of OX451390.1, read as the reverse complement.
AGTACTCATCGAATATTTCGAGACATCGCCAAGCGGTTGGTTGACTCTTCACGTGACCAGAAGGGCTGGCCTATTTTTTAGCCAAAAGAAACAGTATTACCATCCAACGTGGTAATGCTGCCAGTCTTTTGGGCACCTATCCCATTGACAGCGATTCGAACTAATTTTTTGATGTCCATGAGCTCCTGCCTTATTTCTTTTGTTTTTGTTATATACTTATATATAATTGTATATAATATATATTTTAGCGTTAGCTTATATATAGTATATTGTATAATAATATATTGTTATAGTACCGTGGCTAAAGTTAGATTTATTATTTATTATCGTTAGACCAAAGTATAACGTGAAACTTTAATTTTCAGACACTGTAAAAGCGATCGAGCCTTTTGACATGCCAAATGACGTGTACGAAGATTTCATGCAGGATTACTACACAGTAGCACAAGAAATTGGCGTCATAGAAATAAACAATAATAATGTTGGAGAGTCTTCAATAAACTGCAAGTATTGCCTACTGGTCGTCTGTGCAAGCAAATGAGCGGGAAGCTCAAAATTGGTCCCGAAACCATAATGAAATGATATCGGCCAATCCGCCTTAGAGTATACCGCCTAATTTATACTTGCTTCCTAGTTAGATGTTAATAATTAATTGAAAATTGTGTCTTAAATTTTATTATAGTTTTATTAGTAGTAAGTAACAATGGCAGTGTGAACAAGCTCCCATCGAAATGTATGGAAATTATTTTTTTTTCTGTTTTTACAAACTTTTGCTCTGATTTACATCATTGTGGATGACATACCTACGATTCGAACATGTAATGGCCATGAATTAACTGAAGAATATTCATTTAAATCATCTAAACGGCTCTTTGAGTTGTATATATTTGATAAGCGTCATGTTTTTCATGAAATAGTCATTTTAATGATTATTATCATTTAAATATCATTCGATCGACGTAATACAGAGCTGCAATTTGCAAAAACGAAAGACAATTTGAATTTCTCGAGCTTTCTTTTCTTACAGGATGTAATTAAGTTCAAATAACACAGCATTTAATTTGGTATTTAATGAACAAAACTATTTTTTTTTTTTTTTGTAAATCTTCATTAAATTGCATTTCAATAGTACACAAGTAGATAGATAACAACAAAGTTTCAAGAGTTTTCCGGGATCAAGAGAGATCACCTACATATATGTTTACAATATGTAACGCAATACTATTTTTAAACTAGTGATGTAACTGAAAAATATGTAAATGAAGGTAGTGATGTCAGTTAAGGATTGACAGTTCATTTTTTCAAAATATTTTTTTTTATATGTATAAGTAATTGGATGGAGAACAACAGGTTAATTACTATTCAAATACTTCTTGAAGAGATAATATTTTTTACACAACGAAGCCTATTCTGATATCGACAATAATAATCATTGCTGAAGTAATAACCAAAATAATACCTAATAATAATAGAATCTATCTATTAAGTACTGCCGGTCGATTCTGGAAAAATCTGACCGCGATAACTAAGGTGAAGTGAGCTTAGAGTGAGCTGTGAGTCATGCTAATACTAGGTATTGACACTATTGACGACTCATTCCACGCTCACTTCACACAAGTTTTCACGGTGAGACGGTTACAGAATCGCACGGCTGCAGTGTGATTCTGTAGCCACTTCACCGTGAAAACTGAGGTGACGTAAGCGTGGAGTGAGCTGTCAGTGTCATCCCACCTGACACTAGAGATTGACCAAACAAATTGACCATTTACAAACAGCAAACTTATTGTAACGAGAATAAAGATTACTTAGGTACTGTGATTTTGATGCAAAATCATAGAAAAATAACTGTGAATGGACTGCACCTATTATCTCATCCTAGTGTCACAGACCTTTTAAAAAACAGTGTACTTACATAGGAACTTAGACGGTTCTTTGTACAGACGCCAGCATATCAAGCTACTACAATCTGTCAGATTTCTTTAATGGATTTTCAACTTTAGCGCTAAAGCACAAGGTTCAAAGTTGATTGGGAAAATCTGACAGTTTCGGGTAGCTTGATGTGCTGGCGTCTGTACCTACTTATTTTAAGTTACCTATAGTATGAAATAAGTTACTTAAACATAAGACTTTTATATTGATGTTTTTCACGATTAATAAATCATTTACCGAATAATTAAATCATTGCCTTTAATTTATTGAAGTTTTTTGTTAAAGTTATCAAGGACTTTAAAGTTATTTAGCCTGTGGTTATTTTATTGCTGAATGGGATTTTAGTTTGTGCCATGGAACAAGCAGCGCTGCTTTCAGAAATTTTATTAATTTTATCTTAAGAAAACGATAATTTTATGTTTTATTTGTTATTTTTGTTTTTTACGTAGGGAACATGGGGATCAATGGATAATTTTTTTAAAGCTATTTTGGGTTAAATTTCTGCTTTATTGACCGAGGTTTTTAATTCAATATATAGAAGCATGTCTAATCTTTACTACATTTTGTTTCATTACAGTTTGGTTTGCTGCAATTTAGAAACGGCTCTTAAAATAATAATTATAATAAAACCATTTATTTTCAGGTAACAAAGACCCATAGATAAATACCTCAACGTAAGTATACATATAACAATTGTTTTAGTAAATAAAACTTAAAAACTATGTTAGTATCACTTAGTTGCACTAAGTCTTTTTGCGCTCCGGTGGCACTTGTCCGCGAAAGCGGCGGAATACCACATCCTGTGGCCAAAAGTTTTCTCCATCACCTGATGTAGGCAGCAAGTTGGTATGCGCAACACAAACGCCTTAAAGTTTACGTTGCGATGCGACCCCAGCAGCTGCCCTCTCGGCATGTACTTCTGCCTTTGGTGCACGTACTTCACGATGTCTTCTGCGTCGGTGGTGTAGTGGAGATGGTAAATATACACCGGGGTATTCGGCTTCGCATCACGCAGTTTTTTGTTGGGCTCCGTAGGAGCCTTGCCGCAGAGGTTCTTACAGCTACTCTGTCGGCGCTTCCTCCTTTGAACCGTCACAAAGCCGTCATCATCAGCCCGGTTCGTTCCCTTCATGGTCACGGGCTTTGCGGGGGGAGCAATGGTGGTGCTCAGAGTGACCAACGGGTCAGATGGCCGCGTTGGTCGGGCAGCGCTACGGGGAAGAGCAGCGGGAAAAGGAGCGGGGCTGCGAGTCATGCTTGTGGCGCAAAACGCAGACTCAGCAATCGGTGCCGGCGACAAGTGACAAAACTGCCGACGCGAAACTCGTGACCGATGTGTCTCGGCATCCGACACCTCGGCGCGTATTTACATTGTTTACACGCGCCGGTAACCCAATTAACGCCACAGAGTTGCGCCACTCATCGATTTCTGTGCGCAGGTCTGCAACGGTGCTCTGAGATGTCTCCAACTTCCTCTGCACATCAACTAGACTAGCCTTCAAAGACATAATGTCCTTCGATAGGCTCACAATGTTGACGTGATCGAATGTGACTGGAGGTAGCTTGTTCAGATCCCTCGCCACAAACATCGGCACGTCGTCAGGGTGGTTTATGGTTTGATCCTCCACTATCATGTTTAAAGCGTTGCGCATTTGTTCTTCTGTATGAAGACCAATCTCTGTCTTCCTTTGTCTATCACGTGGCATGTTTACCTGTAAACAAGTTGGTATACTTTGAAACTCGAACCTTTTTGGGGAACAGTGGATCACGATCCAACAACTCCCATTAACACATGATTCACTGTAACCCATTTACTAATAACAGAAATAATATTTTTAACAAAATATAAATCGCTTATACCACACAACTTAATACAGTTTTATGCAATTAGATACATACTGAAAGAAAATATGCAACGACTTTAAAATATCTAAGTAACTACCAAACCAAAGTAATTTCAAACATTACGTAAATTATTTTTTTCTTACTTACTTTGACCGATGCGCTGTCACGCGTCCTTCTATTGTGATTCAGTGACGGCAACTAGACAGCTGGACACATCACCGTGCCGCAGCACGACGCCGCCGTGCCGTCTCCCGGTAGAGGTGTCGTGCTGTTACACGGAGGCCGGTGCCGTACCGTAGACGTGTCCACGCCCTTAGGGGATAGCGTTAGTGAAGCCAACGCGTTTACCCTAAGAAATTACTTCATTTATTGGTCTATCGACGTAATACTAAGTACTTATACCGTTCGTCCACCTGCACCGTTAACAGGACGTCAACGAGAACGATATGACGGCGCCGAAGTAGCGATGCATACGTTTTCCGCCGCCGCGCGGTAGACAATACGGTCATATTTTAACTGATATATTATTATTATACAGCGTGTAACGGAAGGGGGGTATCAACCCTGAAGGAGGTGAATGTGCTCATGAAACTCAACAACTTTCCCCAAAGAACATAGGTCGAAATATGAAAAAAAAAATTTGGCCCTCCCATAGTAAATCAATCAGCTGGTAGTCAGTTTTGTAAGGGAGGGCCTAATTTTTTTTTTCATATTTCTACCTATGTTCTTTGGGGAAAGTTGTTGAGTTTCATGAGCACATTCACCTCCTTCAGGGTTGATACCCCCCTTCCGTTACACGCTGTATTATTACCCTGATTGCGTGACACCCTATCAATCACAATCTAAATTCTTTTGAAGTGTGTTACGCAATTATCGCTCAGTTTTTGCTTTAAAAATAAGGTTGTAGGTTTTGAAATCATGAATATTTTGAAATTTTTACCTATAAACATACAGGGGCAAATTAAATTAGCTAATGGGTATCGATATCTAAATACGACAAAGCAAAAATAAACAAGATTTAAAAACAAAATTGGGGTCAACGACCGCTGTTACTTGAAGTATGAGTTGAGAAAATCTGTTTTTGTTCTATCGTGTTTCAATTTGAAATAACTGATTGCTTAAACTGATATCATGATTCAAGTGACTACATTAACTGCTGTTGATGACCCCGAATAAAAAATCATCAAATTAATTTATTAGTTGTTTTATTAGGTTGTCTCATAAGTTCTTGCCATATTTTATTTTTCTCGAATAGTCTCGTATTTAAACTATGGCAAATTCAAGAAAGTTCTAGATCTTTCTAGTAAGGATGAGTATCTTTTATGGTGAGGGTATAAATAGGCGCGGACGCAACGCAGTAACTAGTCTTTAGTGAGAATGAGGATCAGCGTCAACTGCGAGCTATTATGCTATATGAGCATCGACTTAAAGTCTCTTCAACAGAAACGGCTAAAAATATTAACACTACATTTGGACCGGGTACTACTAGCGATCGGACTGTTCGTTTCTGGTACAAGCGTTTTGACACCGGTGATATAAGCTGCGAATATCAACTTCGCCCAGGCTGACCCACCAGCTTCGATGAAGATGCTTTGCGTCACGAACTTGAGCTACATCCAGACTATAGTACGCGCGATTTAGAGAAGGCGCTTGGACAATCCCACGCGACTATAATTTGTTTTTCTCAAGAACGGCGCGTTACCTTTTCATGGAAGTGGTGCCAGGGAAGGTGGGACACCCCCTCACTTGCCTCACCCCCTTCCTCCTGCTAAAGGGTACTAAATTTTCACCCACTATTTTATGTATCATCAATAGTTTTCGCAGAGCGCGCCAAATAATGACTTTAATAGGCAAATTTTTGATACCTTTTTTTTATATTTTTGCAGTTTTCGTAGGGATCTCTAGATTTTTGAAAAATAAAGCCCATGTGGCTCACTGATAATAGGAAACAGAAAACTAGGTAGTAACATAACATAACATAACATCACACTTGTGATTCCCGTAGGGTTAGTCAGAGATATACCTGAAGTACACCCACATTTTGTCATTTATGTTCAACTACATAGGAAATATAAATAATATTAAAGCAACCGAACTACCTACGAAACTATGAGAGGTTCGATGAGCCCTTAGGGACGGGCCCACACGTACCCAAACCACACCACAGCGCAGCTACAAAATGTGGGCAAGAAGTGGTTACGTGTGAATAGTGTCGTTGCAACTTTTTGCAGTTACGCTGTGGTTGCGTTTTCGCTAGTAGTTGCTATGTGGTTACGTTGTGACTAGTGTTTGCAGACAGCTAGATCGTTGTGGTTGCGTTGTAGCTGCGACGCCGCCTTGCTGTATTGTAAGCATCGACCACACCTTTGATTCCGACAGCCAGTTGTGGTCCGTGTGAATAGACTATTCATTTTCATAAAAAATTGTTCCCGGCCACGTGGTGTGGTTGTAGTTGTGGTACGTGTGATCGGGCCCCAAATAGGTTTGATTTAAAGCATACATATTTCATACAATAATAATTCCTATGACAACATAGGTACCTATCTACCTATTATGCTGATTTATAATACTTTTTCAGGAGTGTTTAAATCTGAGATACTTTATGTATTTTATTTATTATCTATGGTAATCAAGTTTTATTGTATATTTTTATAATAAGTTTTTTTTTTTTTTTTTTTTCCTTTGGCTCGCACGGTTTGTGCATTCAGCCAGTGTCACGTTGTTATGTTATAATTACAAAGGGAAAAAAGGTAGGGAAACGAAAAAGGATAACGGAATTAATTATATCGGGATTTAGTGATAGTATCTATAGGATCAGTATTTACAACGAATAGAGTAATTAGCTAAATATATACAATGACGAAAAGTTATAACTTAATATTATTAAAAGTAATGAATGAGACTATACATTTATATACAGGAAAGCTATTTGTACAAAGTAAAGAAAGTATTGAGGTAGGAAAAGGAGTACTGAGGGACAAGAGGTTACTGAGAAAGGATGAACGGTCATATAAGGGACAGGAGAAAAAAATGTGATTTAAGTCGCCTACGTCTGTGCCACACAGGCAAATGGGGTTATCAATGACATGAAGTTTGGCAAGATGGGCTGGAGAGCAGACATGACCCAGTCTCATCCGTATTAGGATGGAGGTCTCCATCTTACCAAACTTTGCCCTGCCAAACCACGGTTTTTCCGGAACGTCGGGTTGAATTAAAGAAAAATAATGACCATTTGATTTGCTTCCGATATTCCAAGCTACCTTCCAGGTGTCCCGAAGAAAAGTCTTTGGTAACGTCGCGAGGTCGTAGCAAAAATTTATGTATGGTACTAAGTCCCCACATTGCACCGCTTCACCAGCAAGTGCATCAGCCACTTCATTCCCATGGATTCCAGCATGGGCTGGAATCCACACAAATTGCAATGTATTACCCTCGGAGATGATTCTGAGCGCAAATTCTCTTATTAAATAAATTATAGGTAACTGTGATTTGTGTTCGAAAGGGGATTTATTGATGGCTAGAAGAGCACTTTGAGAATCAGTAAAAATTATAGTATTTTTAAGCTTTAAGACACGAATATATTCAATGGCCTTTAAGATGCCGAAACATTCCCCCGTAAAAACAGAAGTCTCAGGAGGCAGTTTTATTTTTTGTACGATGTTGTATTGAGAATGGTAAGTGCTTATCCCAACACAACCCGTCGGTGACTGCTTGGCAGCATCCGTAAATATATGGTGGTAGTCTAAGTGTTCAGCCAGAAAATGATTAAAATTTATATGGCAATCGGGATCTGATTTACTCACACAGTTATATTTTATGATGGGGCTGTATTGTAAACTCTCGTAGCTACTGTTAAATAGAGGAAGTTTATTGGAACGGTGAATAGGGGAAGAGAGAGAAAGGATTTTTTTATAACTTACAACTAAACAAGGAGCACGTTTATGGGACCAGTAATCTGAAGATTCAATCTGCAACACTAAAGAGTTCAGTTTAGGAATGAGAGGATGAGTTGAGATCTGAAGAATACGGAACAAATATTTGTCAGATAGGAATTGTGTTCTAAGATATAAAGGAGCTTCCCCGCATTCAACTTGGAGTGCATTCATGGGACTAGACTTCATGGCACCCGAAATAATGCGTAAAGCCTTAGACTGGATGCGATCCAACTTTTTAAAAGCCGTAACACTGCCTGGTTCCAGAACGAACAGACCATAATCCAAAGTGCTTCTGATGATTGCGTTATAAACGAGTTTCAAAGAAAAGGGATGTGCACCCCACCACACGCCAGAGAGGCACCTAAGCATGTTTAGGTGATTTTCACATTTGTTAACAATATAATCACAATGAGGAATACTACTTAATTTACAGTCAAGTATTATACCTAGATATTTGAATTTATCTTTCACTGGGATAGGTATTTCCTTATAAAAGAGATTTACTAAGGGAATATTTCTCTTCCGGGTGAATAAAACAGCTACGCTTTTAGACGTGGATAAATCCAAACCGTTAAAATATAACCATGACTCCAATGAAGATAAAGCAGAATTAATAGCATAGCTAGCTTGATCAACAGATTGGCTTGAAGAGTATAATAATAAATCGTCGGCATATTGAAGAACCTTAACATGGTTAGTTAAGGACAAGTCTAAATCAAAAGTGTAAATATTGTAAAGTATGGGACTGAGCACAGAACCCTGTGGGAGACCTCTCCATACAAGACGAGATACTTCATGATCTCCTATTAACATATTAACAGAGCGTTCAGTCAGGATATTAATAATGAAATTCGACAAATTCAATGGGACTTGTAAGGTTTTTAATTTATTTTGTAAAACAGATAAGACAACATTATCGTAGGCTGCATTTATGTCAAGGAAAACTGCAACGGTGGATTGGTTATTAGAGAAGGATAACCGAATATCGGATGTTAAAATACTTAAACAGTCAGTTGTACTTTTACCTTTTCTAAAGCCATATTGTGACTCTGCCAAAAGGCCCTTACTTTCAACATACCATTCTAGGCGGTTTTTAATTAAGTGCTCCGCTAATTTCATCAGAATTGAAGACAAAACTATGGGGCGGTATGAAGAAGCTTCAGATGGAGTTTTATTTGGTTTAAGGAATGGCAACACCCTTTGACGTTTCCATTTAACAGGGATGTTTCCTGTATTCATAATAGAATTAATAATCTCTAAGTAATAATTGAGGGCGTCGTCATTTAATTTAGCAAAAAATGAATACGGAATGCCATCAATACCTGGTGCAGAATCATTAGTTTTATGGATAACACCCTTTAATTCAGTGAGAGTGAACGGAAGATCTAGAGTCGTATGACTGTCTTGGCTAGTGGATACGAGAGACAGGTTAAGGTTGATACTCTCAGGAACAAAAGGGGGAGCCAATTTATCTAAAAATTCAGTGGCTAAAGAATCGGGAATAGGAGAAGGGTTGTTATAACTGGACCTAAACCTGCGAATATTGCGCCAGACAATCGTAGGGTGAGTATTCGGTGATATTGATGAGCAAAAGTTATGCCAAGATTCAATTTTTTTCTTCTTAAAAAGTTTACAAGTTTCATTTATTAAGTTAGTAACAATTTCAAAATTGGTATCCGACATATCAAGGTTATAGTTGTATTCTGCCTGTTTACGTTTGTTAATAAATTCTGTGCATTCAGAGTCCCACCACGGAGGCGAGGGAATTGTACTAATATTGTTACTTTTTACAGGGAAAACTTCATCTGCCGCTGCGATTAATATGAGTGCTAAAGCTTCAGCACAACTATTTTCATTGCCATCAGAAATAACGGGCAAGGAGCAAAGCTTTCTGTCAACAATGTTTCTAAATTTGTCCCAGTCATTACTAATTCTATTAGGAATTTTATGTCTTAAGTTTGATCTCCTTAATGGCGCATTTCGTTTGGGAAAAGGATAAGAAATAACTATTGGAAAATGGTCACTACCATAAGTAGAGGATAAAGTATGCCAAGTTAGTGAAGAGGCTAAGTTTGGAGAACAGATAGAAAGGTCGATTGCGCTTTGGTTCTGATTGGGATCTGAACGGCGTGTGGGGGATCCTGAGTTCAAGATGCATAAGTTATGTAAGTCTATTATATCTAATAATTCATCACCATAGCAATTAGAAGTTGAACAACCCCATGATTGGTGATGGCAATTAAAGTCCCCCAATATTAAGAAAGGCTTTGGAAGACAAGAAAAGAGATTAGCCATCTCTTGAAGAACAGAAGAAGAAGGATGAGGGATGTAAATAGAAACTAGACAGGTATGTTGCACTTTAATAGCTACAATTGAAATTTCCTCACTATGAGGAGGTAAGGAAATGATGGAGAAAGGGATAGAATTCTTGATAAGTATAGCTACTCCACCATACCCATCAGATCTATCCTCTCTAATGGTTAAATAACCATTAATTTTAAAAATATGATTAGATTTGAGCCAAGTCTCTGCCAAGGCAAAGGAAAGTGGCTTATATTTGTTTAAAAGATAAATAACATCACTCTTTTTGTTTACCAGACTGCGGCAATTCCACTGGATTATTTTGGATGTGTTGTCCATCATGAATGGATTGAGATACATTGAAAGAAGGGGCAACGTTGGACGGTGAAATGTTGAACTGAGATAGAAGATTGTGTAATGCAGATAGAAAATCGTTTATGGAAAAAATTGTGTCTTTTTTTTCATTATGATTATTAGAAAAAGCACAACCATTAGATGGTTGGGGAATGTCAAAATCTTTGATGATGGCATTGTGAGCCTCTTTATTATAACCTTGTACAGATTTGGGAGGGGAGCGTGGTTTGAGAAAGACAGTCTTTTTATAGCTACTTGAAGCAGGCATTTTATTAGGTGAAGAGATTGATGGAGTATCTGCAAAATTTTTGGAAGGAGAGGATAAAAGTGCATCAACATATGATTTAGTTACTGGGGGATATACTTTTGCTGCTTCAGCATAAGATACTGAACATTGTGCCATGTATGTTTTAATTGATTTTTGCCTAGAAAATTCTGGGCATGACTTATTAGTAGCATAGTGAAAACCAGAGCAAAGGCAGCAAGATGCACTTTCTTCTTCTCTTTCACAACTGTCTCCAGTGTGACCATGACCACATTTATAACAACGAGGTTTGGACCTGCATTGAATTTTAGTGTGACCAAAACGACAGCAATTGAAACACTGTACAGTAGGGAAAATATATAAATCTACAGGTAATGCATTATAGCACATAAAAATTCTTTTTGGTAGAACCTGTCCATCAAATGTAACAACTATGGATTGAGAAGGTTTCCAAACGGTTTGACCATCAACACTGGTTTTAAAATTGAGGCGTCTGACTTTCAAAATTGGACCGCAACCAATTGGTACTGTTATATTATCAATAACTTCCTCTGGAGATCATTCCGCAGGAACACCACGCACTAAACCCATTCTAGTAACATTAAAAGTAGGTATAAACGCTTTGTAATTATATGTTTCGAGACTATTGTTAGTAATAAAAGAATTTGCATCCAGGAAATTGGAAAAGGATAATGATATTTTATTGCGGCCGATTTTTTTGACGCTACCGTTTATTATATTTTGGAAGGCATTGTGCTTTAAGAACTTGCCAAATGTGATTGGGTGCAATGTCGTTCCATCATCTGGTGAAATTATATTTTTTTGGACGTGGATAACATAAGGCGCAATGTCAGTTTTTTCATAGGTTTTTCTACCAATCTGAGTAGGAACAACTAAGGACGGAGCAGGATTATCATTTTTTTTGTTGTTATGTGAATCAGAGCAGTTAGGCTCCGATGCAATAGCTAATGTACAGACCTCCTTCAGGATTGTATGATTGTTTTGAAAAGGTTATGGATGAAGTGTTGCACAAAATCTGTAATACAAACAAGTCCATCATCACTTGTGGTGATTTCAATGTTAATTTGTTAGAAAATTCTGGGTTAAGTACTAAAATCATAAGTTTGTTTCAGTCATACAATCTTGCTAACCTATTTTTGGAGCCCACTAGAATAACTCCTACTAGTGCCACATGCCTAGATAACATTTATACAGATATTATACCAAACCACAAAGAAATGATTAATTTAATAGACTCAGATCATTGCGGACAGCTGATCACTATTCCAAATCAAAACAAAAAAGTTATTAAAAAAGATATCACTGTTAACCCAAAAACAACTAAACGCTTAGAAACATTTAAAACTAAACTCTTAAGTAAATTACCACTTCTGTTGACTAATGATGACCCTAACAAACAATATAATGATTTTTTTTTAATATGTATTGCACACAATTTGATAAAACATTCATTCCAAAGACATTATCAGTCAATAGTAACGCTTCCTTCAGTGACTGGGCCACCATTGGTATACATAAAAGTAGAAAACGACTTTATGAATTATATGATGAACGGATTTGTATAAACACTGCTGAATTTAATTTATATGTTAAAAATTATTCTAAAATATTTAAAACAGTCTGTAGTACAGCCAAGTCACGTTATTTGAGTTCAAAAATTAAAAATAGTAGTAACATTATTAAAATGACTTGGAATGTCATTAATAGCGAAACAGGAAGGTCTTGCAACCGAAGTAGTGACTACAGCCTTGCTATTGATGACAATGTAATTAGATCAGATTCTCAAGTCGCCGCGGCCTTTGAAAATTTCTTTTCAGAGATTCCCGTGTCAACTACTAAATCTCTAAGCTCGTCACCCACTGCTGCAGAGTCTTTACTTAAAGAAAACGTTCCAGTTGGTGATTCTGAATTTCACTTCCAATATGTCACCTGTACAGATGTAATTAAAACTTTTCACATGTTAAATGTTAAAAAGACTGCAGACCTATGGGGTAATTCTGTGGATGTTGCTAAGTCAATTATAAACATTGTAGCACCTACTTTAGCTGTTATATTTAATAATTGTATTGATCGTGGTGAGTTTCCTGATCTTATGAAACATAGTAAAATCATACCATTGTTTAAATCGGGTAGTACATCAGACCCTACTAATTATAGACCTATTTCAGTACTACCTACCTTTAGTAAAATTTTTGAAAAGCTTATTTTAAACCAAATGCAAGGATTTTTTAACAAAAATAAATTACTGCATAACAAACAGTTCGGTTTTACAAGGGGTCGTTCAACTACTGATGCCGGAGTTGAACTTTTAAGACATATTTATAATGCATGGGAGGACAAATGCGATGCTTTGGGCATCTTTTGCGATTTGTCCAAGGCATTCGATTGTGTTCTTCATGAAACCTTAATCAGGAAACTTCACTACTACGGAATTCGGAACGCCTCTCTGGATCTTCTTACTTCTTACTTAAGTGATAGGATTCAGAGAGTTGATGTTAACGGAAAAAGGTCACCCGGATCTGTAGTAAAAATGGGGGTCCCCCAGGGCTCAATTCTTGGCCCATTTTTATTTCTTATTTATATAAATGACTTGCCTTACCTCATAAGGGATGAACATGATATAGTGTTGTTTGCAGATGACACTTCACTTTTATTTAAACTCAAACGTCAGCAGCTGGTTACTGACAATATAAATAGTGCCCTCGCAAAAGTAGTTAACTGGTTTAATGTTAATAACTTACTTCTTAACGGAAAAAAAACGAAATGTATTAAGTTTACGATACCAAATGTTAGACAAGTAGAAACTAGTGTTCTCATAAAGGGTGAAGAGTTAAAACCCGAAAATACCACAGTATTCTTAGGCATAACTTTGGATGCCAAGCTTCAATGGGGCCCCCATATAGATAAATTGTCAAAAAAGCTTAGCTCTGCAGCATACGCCGTTAGGAAAATTCGTGACTTAACTGATTTAGAGACAGCCCGTTTAGTTTACTTTAGTTATTTTCATAGTGTGATGTCGTACGGTATTCTGTTGTGGGGAAATGCCGCCGATATTCAGACAATTTTTATTTTACAAAAAAGGGCAATTCGTTCCATTTATAAATTAAGTCCCAGACACTCCCTCAGAGACAAATTTAAAGAGATTAATATAATGACTGTGCCTTCTCAATACATTTATGATAATCTTTTGTATGCACATAAAAATATTAATCTGTTTAAAAAATACAGTGATATCCATAATATAAATACTAGGAACAAACACAAATATGTTGTTCCTACAACAAGGCTCAAGAAAATAGGTGGCTCGTTTAGATGCCAATGTATACGTTTTTATAATAAACTTCCTAGCCACATTCAAGAACTAAGCATTAATAAATTCAAATCTTTTATAAAGCTAAAACTATGCCAGAAAGCCTATTATTGTGAATGTGAGGACTATGTGGATCATTGTTTCCGTTTTAATCATGGTCTGGCAGTTTGAGTGGTGTATGCGGTCTACACAAATGTCCTGTCCTTGGTATTGCTCGTCGAATCGTTGAGCTCCTTAAGTTCTGAGTTGAGCTGCACGGTTACTGACGAATGCGTGCACTGACTGCACAGGTCCACTCAGTGTGGTTCTTTCCTCAAAAGACCACTTCAGACACCAATCTACATGGTCCTCAAAGATTATATCCGGATTTTTATATACACATTGACATTGATGAATTTTATATAAACAATGACATGGATATTTACTTTGTAAAGTATCTTATTTTTATTATTATTACTGTGAGTGTGAAGACTATGTGGGTCATTTCTTTTTTTAGGTTTTCCTTCTTAGTTAGTTTTAATCATGATCTGGCAGTTTGAGTCATTTATGCGGCCTACCCAAATGTCCTTTCATTGGTATTGTTCGTCGAATCGTAAGGCTCCTCAAGTTCTGAGTTGAGCTGCACGATTTTTGACAAATGCGTGCACTGACTGGACAGGTCCGCTCAATCTGTGTGGTTCTTTACTCAAAAGACCATTTCAGACACCAATCTACATGGTCTTCACATTATCTGACCAAGATTATGTCTGGACTTTAAAAGAGACTGTGACCTCTGAGTTTGTTTCGGCCTTTCTTCTCAGAGTAGTCAGATAGGAAACGCCGACCTCATCTAGTTTAAAAAAATATGATTGACATGTAAAAGTGTTTGTACAAACCTACTTACAGAAAATAAATCATTTATCATTTATTTATCATTTATCATTTAATGTAGAATCCGTGCATCCACAACCCGAAGACTCGGAACCGTGGTTTTTGCGGGTACGACGGCGTTTGTTGCAATGTTTGCAAACATGCACACGGCTTCTTTTTAAATTTCGGGCCGAACCCGACCCATCGGTATCCATGCCCGATTCGTCGATGGTAACAAAATTGCCTGCCGGGGGCACAAAGTCCCCCGGGTCTGGCGGGTCATTCATTTTAGACTAGAACAACTTATTACTAAAAAGAACTTACCACTACCGAAGAAAATAAACTAAAACTAATATTAAAAAAATAAGAGAAAGACTAGAATGCTAAAACTACGTCTACTGATCTTATATAACAATATTTTCAATTTTTTTCATAAAGGCCGCGTCCACCAAGTTCGACATTTCCCGCGCTTTTTCAATAAGTATTTAAGAATCAAAAATTTATTTTATTCTCACAGATATCGCAAAAAAAAAAAAAAAAAAAGTACATACTTTTTTTAAGTATATTCTTTTTTACGATATCTGTATCTGTATCTGTGAACCGTTTTCGGTTCTCATTAATACTTATTGACGTCTGAATATTTGAAACATCCGATCCGATGTGTTAGTGGCAAATGTAGGTAGTAAATTAGTAACGGACAGATGAACTGAAATCTTGAAGTTTGCAACACAGCAAAAGCGCGCAGCGCCTGCGCATTACTGCTATGCAACGTGTCGCTCCTACTTCAGTTGTACTGCCCTGCAAATGTTTAGCTTGGAGTGTAGTACACCATTTCAGAACATGTGAAAATATCAAGGAAAATGAAACAAAACTAATGATTACTTTTGTCATCTTTTTCATTTCTTTGATAGGTTTAGAGGAATAGCTGCAATAGACAGAAGCTGCACCAAATACTGGATTTGGAACGATTGCACATTAACAACGCATGAACTGAGGGGCAATTCTCGTAATTTTAAGAACGTTCAAAGTCTGAACTCAGTCTCAATCTGTCAGAAATTCCTTTAATTTCCCTAAATTTTTATAGGTTTTTGACATTGATTGTCGCTGAGATGAGATTGCGAGAATTGGCCTCCTGATGTTGTAACTGTAAGTTATCTATACTTATAATAAAAAAAAATTAAAAAAAAAAAAAAAAATGAAATGTTGTTCGTTATTAAGCACATGACTTGAAAACGTCTGGACTGATTTGGTTAATTTTTGTTTCAAAATGTTCGTAAAAGTCCGAATTGGGGAGAGCAAAATTTAAAAAGTTTTCCGGAAATAATCAAATTCGGGAAAACTAAACGTCCTCTTTTCTATGTTTTATTTGAGTGAACTTAAGACTATAATAACTCACAATTCAAGGACAGTGCCACGTCTGCCGGGTCAACCGGTACATACTAAATAAATGCAAAGTTGTGGTAAAATAAGTGTTGAGCATAAATTATACCAAATTACCGTACTTCTTATAATTTTTTGCTTTGGAGACAGTAAAAATAATAGTATGTGTATGAGTTTTCTTTGCACGTCAGTCCTAAAACAGGTAGAATTTGAACTCACGATTTAACACTAAGCATTCCGACGTCTAAACCCCTGGGCCATTGTCGCTTGTTTACAAAATACAAAAACACAAAATAGTTTAATGTGTCAATTAGGAAATACATTACATTTAAACGTGTTAAAAGGAGGCTCCCTTTTAAGCAAAAATGCCTGTATTAGAAGGCTCCTGTATGTTTATGTTTAAGCCCACAGTTCCTAACCCGGTGGCAATTACCCCTGCGTGGGTAAATCTGGTATTCTGCAGAGGGAATAAGCTGGTAACATATGTATAACAAAAATTAGACCAATAAGACCGAATCTAGCTCGCCAGTGCATTTTATGCCCTAACTGTTTAATCAAATGACAAGTCGGAGCCGCACTACTATTATAGCGCGCAAAAAGTACTTACGTAGGTACGGTACGTACAAATTGTACGAGTACAATGCACGCCGGCGCCGAGTGCGCGGCGGGGCGGGATTTATATGTACTATATTCATTGGTAACGTGAGGGGGGTAAATCAGTTTCCCTGGCTAAGTCATAGGGGTGACAAGATCGAAAAGGTTAGGAACCACTGGTGTAAGGTTTTTTTAAAACCTGTCATATATGTGTCTACTTATTAACCACCGACATGAACTGAGCCGCACTGGGCCCGCGTGGTGGACTAATTTCACTATTAGCAGTGGGAACATTTATAGGCTTATTATGATTACACACTAACTCAAACTCGAGAGAGGAAGACTTAGTAAGGAAAATGGACTTAATTGGAATGTTCCATGAGCTCCATCTCCGTAGGTATTTATGGGAAAAGGATTTGGTCTGCATAGGCTTGGTGTATTTATCCAAGTACACACTGACACTGCCTCATTGCGAGATTCTGTGTCATTGAGTTACTTTAGTGTTTTGGGCACGTTTCCGGATGGCAGCGATGCGGACGAGTACTTCCACGTCTAAATGTCATTTTGTTTTTTTTATTTATTTCTATAGTTAGTTTGGTAGTTAGTCATTTCATTTAATACCTAATTAATAGTTATTTATGTTATATACTGTATAGGATTATGATTACAGTTAACGGAATTAAAATAAAACATTTCTGAAACAAATTCATTATAGACGTAAGAAAAATTTGTCATTTGAATGGGCCACGTTACAAGCTAAATCAATAAAGTTCACTCTACTGCCCATAGGTGTGCATACTACACAATAAGTACTTATCAGCACTAATTGCATTTGAATGATTTTTATTTCATCCCCTATGAAAGAAATTCAACGCAAACAAAAATAAGATGATGTCTGCCAAATCCGCCGCTGCTGTGAATATTTGAGGCGCGATCGTGGCACGTATAAATGCGCAGTGCCTCGCTCCCGTCGCGACTGTCCGCCGAAACCGCGCTACTCGGCCACGCGCACGCGCACCCGAAAATACTAAACAAAAAAATCATAAACACACGAAATTATCCACTGAAAATCTCTTCAATTTTTTAATAAACCATGAATAACGCCGTCTTATATGAAAAATGCAACAGCTTGCAAAAAAGGGATGCACTCATGTGTTTAGAAGAACACGCGTCAAAAATGAAGTGGAAGAAGAGTAGCAACAATATCTTGGATATAGGGTGCGGGGACGGAAGCGTCACGAATATGCTGAAGAAGTACATCCCTACTGACTTCAAGTTGCTCGGATGTGACATCAGCGAGAAGATGGTGAACTTCGCCAATGACCATCATTGCAACGAGCAGACTTCTTTCACCGTGCTGGACATAGTGGGTGACCTGCCTGAAAGGATGAAGGGAAAATTCGACCACGTGTTTTCATTCTACGCTTTGCACTGGATCATAAATCAAGAGTGAGTATGTTTCTATCAGTTCCATAGTAGGAAATATTTGAAGAGATCTTCAAGCACTTCAACATATTAAATAATTTGTGTACCTTTGTATTTAAGTGGCCGAAACAAGTGTGGGAAACGACAACATAGTTTAATTTTAGGTACTTTTCTCTTTTTGATGTATTGATAAAAAACATGACCGTGAAATAACATAATATAATCAGCCCATATTTTTCCCACTGCTGGGATACAGGCCTCTTCTGTGAGAGGGAGACCCTGAAATATATTTCCTTCATTTTTCTATATGTTTGACTATATAGAATTTTTGTTTTGATCGTTATCATACAATTAGGTAAATAAAGTGCGGACTAAAATTGTGCTACTGATTTTAGGTATGTGCACAAAACTGACTTCCTTTTTAAAATATATAATGGTTTATACGTTACGCGTCATTTTTAAACTCGCTGTATTCATTATGAGTTCATAATAGTGTTAGTGTAATCGTAGTTAGGAATCCTTTGCCGCACCTACCCCTACTGAGTGCCCTCACTCAGATTGAAAAATAACACTCCAGATTATATGGTGCGTCGTTTTGAAACTTTAAGTATCAAACATCAAAATATTACCCATAGTTCAGGGTGAATTCAACTTGAACAGCGAAGACACCATAGGTATACCTACTTAGGTAAGCAATTTTTAAATCGACTTTTTGGCTGAACCATATAAACCAGTTGGTGTGTGAAAAGCTCTGTTCCAATAACTTATCGATCAAAAATTAAAGCAAAGAGTAAAGTTTACATTAAAAACAACCGACTTCCAAAAAACACCACATGGTGAAAACTAACTTTAATTTTGGAAGTCGGTGGAAAAAAACGAATAGTAGATTGTCATACAATGGTCGAAAGGAATCAATTACCATACGAGTAGAAATTGATGACGTTCACCCGTGTTAAAACACTACTTTTCACTAAAGTAAAAAATAGTAGGTTTCTAAAATATTTATTAATAATAATAGATAGATAAATAATAATTGAATAGATAGATAATAATTGGTAGATAGTGGCGCCGATTTCCTTGTTCACAAACTAAACTTTTAAGCTCAGTGCAACTTTTTCTTTCTATTTGATTAAGAAAAAGACAGAAACTAAATTTTAGTTTAGTCCTGTCAAATTAGTCAGCGCCTGACGTAAATTGACGTATTTTTAGTAGCCAATTTTTTAATCACGTCTAAACTTGTCTATGAAGTATCTTAATTTGACAGGACTAAACTAATATTTATCTTCTGTCCTTTTCTTAATGTAATATAAGGAAAGTAAAAAATTGTAATTTTATTAAAATATTTATTGATAATAATAACATGAATAGTACAAATAATACTATAGTCTTATTAAATTTTTAATATGGAACACACCGCGTTACCGCCGCGGGCCGTCCCGCTTAATAGGTAATTTTTTTAATTCACACTGGCTGTTTGTACCTGTTATTTGTATTTTTTGTATTTTTGTGTTCTACTAACAACCTTACTAACTTTTCTTTTGTTAAAAATGTATGGACGTTTGTCTGAAATAAAGATATATTATTATAATTATATTATTATTATACACTCACAAGACCGCAGCATTTTTCTTAATTATGTAAAAAAAATCGTAGCTGACTACCTAACCAAATTTAGTTCTATTTTTAAAATTCATTCACACCCTAGAGAGGGAAGCAATTACTATGAGTCTTTCCCGCCCAAAGGTGAGAAGCAGCGTCTTCCACCCGCTATTCGGATCAAACAAACACTACTTTCCAAGTATGAGAAATGAAAAATACATTTTCACCGTGTACAGTTTTTTTGGAAGTTGGTTGTTTTTAATGTAAACGGTTTAGTTGTGGTAAAAATAAAAACTTTTTTTATAAAAAAAAACAACCGACTTCCAAAAAAAACACTACAAACTGAAAAATAACTTTTTTTTCGGAAGTCGGTGTTAAAAAACGAAAATGCGGAACCAACGACACGGTTGTTTTTTTTATAAAAAAAAAGTTTTTATTTTTCACGTATTAGATACCTATACTTACCTAAGTTATGCCAGAATTTACTTGCAAGATTAGAGGTACCCCAATAACAACTTTGACAGAAATGGGGGTGTAGGGTGGTATACTGAATACATCTGCGTACTGCATCTGCGTTTATAGGGTACAGACGTGCAATTGCGTAAACAACGCATACATATACACACGCATACATTTTGTTACATTTATGTATTAATTATCCGAAAAACCTTATCAATTTAATTTCATTTCATTTAATTTCATAATTTAATTTAATTTAATTTGATTTGATTTAATTTAATTTAATTTAATTTAATTTGATTTAATTTAATTTAATTTAATCAATTTGCAATACCTATCTATTTATTTATTTATGACAAATGTAGTCACTATGGGTGAAATGTATGTATGTACAATGCCTGAAATAAAATGATTTATTATTATTATTATTATATGCGATGGCAGCAATCGCGGTTGTTTTACTGGTATTTATTGAAGAGTTCCGTTGTCTGTCTCCGAAACTCATCTCCAGATCTTTACGAAATTTATATGGGACCATTTCGGGATAAACCTCTATCGAACAAAAAAAGAATTTTGCAAATCCGTCCATATACGACGGAGTTATGCCCGAACATACATAAAAAAATAAAAAATAATAAAAATAGAAACATCCGAATTGATAACCTCCTCCTTTTAGAAGTCGGTTAAAAAATCGTATACCTTCACTTGCTAAGTAAATAAGAAAAAGGTTATTATAAAATCATCAACATACACTAAGTGGAAAAAATACGTATTATTTAAACTAACTCCAAAACCACTCATCAGAACTTGACAAAAATTATGTAGAGCCACCCTATAAGTACCCTTTCAAACAAAACAATAATTTTTCAAATTGGTTTATAAATTAGGTAACAAACATTAAAAAATACAACCGAATTGAGGACCTCCTCCTTTTTTTGAAGTCGGTTATAAAATTCAGTAGCATGGCAGATGGTTACAGCTTTCATAGCGAGACAATTATCTTTGCCTGTAATGGGGTGGTTACTTTTAATTTAATTCAAAGCCAATTCCTCCAACAGATCTTCATGCAGGTTTGCTGAAAAAGGACTATAATAATCTATATAAATCTTGTAACGAAAATTCAAAATCGAGAGAACCGGCGAGATTTAGTGCCATATTTAACGTTTACGTCTCGGTAAAAAGAGTAGAATCTACTTATAACTAACCTATAAATTAATGGCCGAATTGGCGCTTCGTTTCTCACTACTAGACTCAACATTGAGCACTGAACTGAGTATAGTTATATCAGTTACACCAAATGCGGCTCCTAAAGTTTTAGCACGCTTTACCAAGCTTTAACGAAATGAATTACTTGTAGCATAATTTTGACAGGCCTGTTGGTCTAGTGGTCAGTGGCCCTGACTACTATACGCATGGTCGTAGGTTCGATTCCCACCGAGGATAAATGTTTGTGTGATAAGCACAATCATTTGTTCTTTGTCTGGGTGTAATTTATCTATAATATGTATGTATTTAGAAATATACAACGGGTAACGTTAAATGCGCAAAACCTGAAAGTAGTTTGATCAGAATAATGAGCAGAATTAATTGAACCACTTTTTAATATAGGTCACATTTTTCAAAAAATCTTATCTTATGTCTTGTGTCTATTTATTAATAGGTCAAGCAACCCGATGTCAGCGCGGGCGCAGCGGCTCGGTGACGACTCCTCCCTCGATAAAGCGTTGTCGCAGACGCAAGAAACGATCACAATGGCCAGTAAAAGTAAAACAGCACATAAAACCTTTACAATTTTTTTAATTACTTATTTTCTTTGTGAAATAAGTCAATTGAATTAAAAATCAGTTGGGGTGTCTGAGGTTTTGCGCATTTAACGTTACACGTTGTATATGTATGTTTATCAGTTGTCTAGTACTCATAGCACAAGCTCTGCTTAGTTTGGGACTAGATGGAGTTGTGTGAAAGTTGTGGAATATTATTTTGTTCCCATTGCTGGGACACATGCCTCCTTTATGATAGAGGGAGTAGACCGTCATACACCGCGCGGGCCCAGTGCGTGTTGCTAGATGTCACATGTCTTGAATTATTGGTTCTAGGACATGCCTTTTTCCTCATGATGTTTTCTTCCACCGTTTTGAGAGCAGTTATAATAAAAAGGAATGATAATCTTCTATTCATTTAAAGACACTGCCGGCAGTGATTTAAATCGTTTAGTGTGATAAGAGGTAGGTGATGTCTGCTAACACCGGAAGCAGGAATAGTGTCCGCTTATCTCAACAAAGCGTAGACTAGAGCCTCTTGGGGGGGTGACGGTCGGGGCTCTTCGGTTTAAGAGCTATCAGCGCAATAATGAATTATAATAATTAGTACTTTAGATAGATAGGTACTCAGACAATTAATCAACATCTAGTCCTAGTGTAGTGCCTAGTTGGTCGCTAGCCCGACTGCGAAGTATCCTATGTTTTTTTAACAGGACTTTTTGAGTAGCCCGGAGTCTGGACCCATTTGTTTCCAGTTAGTGGCATCAGCCGGTCGATTCTGGAAAAATCTCACCGTGATAACTAAGGTGAAGTGAGGTTAGACTGAGCTGTGAGTCATGCTGATGTTAGGGATTGACACTATTGATGACTCCCTCCACGCTCACTTCACCCAAGTTTTCACGGTGAGATGGTTACAGAATCGCACGTCAGGTTCGAACCGAAGATATTAGAACATGTCACACACCTTTGCCTAGCTCTTTGGTTCCCCGAAGGGCGTATAACCATGACAAAATATTAAGCATTTATGATATGGCCATAAACATTTCAAGTTTTAGGAGCTCAGGTACCTACCTACCTATTAGGTGACAGGATATATTTGACTTTGAATAACAAAAATATGATAATTATTATCTTTTCAGACGAGCGTTCAACAATATCTACAACCTGCTGAATGAAGATGGGGAGTGTTTCACGATATTCCTTGCGGGCGCGCCGGTTTTCGACGTGTACCGTGTTCTAGCACGCAACAACAAGTGGAGTGAGTGGCTGCAAGACGTCGATAGATTCGTGTCGCCTTATCATGACTCGAAGGTAAATAGTAATGCCCACCAATGTTCTACGTATCATCAAAAACCATCAAAGGGACGATCTTAGAAAATCATTTTTCGTTATTAGAAAGAAAATGAGAGAGTTAAGTCTTCAGAGTTGAGATGAGATTTAACTAAGTAGGTATGTGCAACAGCATTGAGTTTCCTAATTATTGTTAACGTTCTTTATTGCTATAATAATGCGCACAAAAAAGTTCTTTATGGTCATAGAATCCTACTACTAGAGCTATGAAATATTTTTCAGGATCCGGAAAAAGAAGTAAAGAAAATGTTGGAAAAGATAGGTTTCGTTGACTACGACGTGGAATGTAAAAACTCAGTATATGTGTACGAAGACTTACATGTTTTGCGAAGTGAGTATAATTTTATCTATAATGATATTATTTCGATATTTGTATTGTTAGTTTGTTTTGTTTTTGTATTTGCCAGTCCATTCTATTCTATTCTATTCATAGAATATTTGCCTACAAAAATGACAGCAACTTAAACACTTACAAGAACAGTCAGCGCCATAGATGTGTAATCAGCACACTTGAACTACAAAAACTACAGATACGAAAAGAAGGCGCTGTCAAAGTGAAATGTATAGTCCGTCTCACGAAAGAAGTCCCGCAGACGCTAAAGCTACGAAGGATGATCCTATTAAGTACGGGTTTATCCTTGGTAAGAAACGACATCTCACTAGGACCAGCCGGGTAGTTGCAAAACACACTGACAGTAGGACTGGCTTTCATTTTGACAATTCAACAACATTAATTGCGTTATTTACGCCGACAAATTCGAAAATATGAATATCCAATAGATTAGCAATATCCTTCAAAATCATTTAGATTGCGATTGAAAATGTGTTACGCAATTAGGGTGACGTACATTATATATTGGTTTCAGTTTTCAGGATTCTATTCATGATTCAGGATTATAAAGGTGATCCGATCGATACTCAATATAGGTATCTACCTGGAAAAAAACTAATGAAATCCGTCTTTCTTTTTCACAGATGCCTTCACAGCGATCAATCCATTCAAGATCCCGCAAGAGAAGTACGATGACTTCATGTCAGATTACCTGAACACACTAAAAGAATTGCAGATAATGACCAAATTCAACAATAATTATGAAACAAGCGTTCAGTTTCGCTATCGTTTACTCGTTGTTTATGCTCGGAAACCAGCGTCACAGGATAAATTCTTAGAAGAATTGAAGAAACAAGACTGAACATCTGTATTGGGACTTTAAACTCTGTATTTTTCGTACACTTGGTTGCCTATTTTTGCCTATGTTGATGAACCACTGTTCCATTTGGTAAATAACCCCACGTGAGGCGATACTAGATATATCAACTTACGTCCGGCGATGTGTAGTCAGCTCCACTACAAAATGGTGGACTGGCTGTTAACATTTTATGTAGCTGGATGAGTGTGTGTATTATTATTGAAGCCTTTTTTTCATAATTTTAAGAGACAACTCTTCAATCTAATAGCCAGTGGGATGATTCCTTAGACCATATAGCTTGATTAACACAATCGGACGTTACGTGCGGTGGTTCAAGTGACATTTAAGTAACTATATGGAGGTACTTTTGTAGTGTGATTACAAACAATACATTGAGTTGGGGATGATAGTTTTGATCTCTGATTTGAATTCGAGTCCATATTCTTTGTTTTAGTATGTATTTAATGGTGAGGGCAATGAAAGATTTTCTAGAGTGAATAGATTAAGAAAATGAATTTTTGTAGACGATGATGATAATATTGTCCATCGTTATCCATTGTAAATAGATAATATCTGTACAAGGATGTTTTGGCGCGTGATCAAAAACGGAACTAACGCCGGCCATCTTGTTTCTTCAATACATTTCTCAAAGCAATACTGTACAATTGTTGACCAACAGCGCCCTCCTGTCAACGTCATTCGAGTGCCAAAAGATCCTTGTAGTTGTAGCAGTGTAGTCAAATATAATTATCATTTTTGTCATGTTAGTTATTATTTATCATAAGAATGTTAGTTGTAAGGGGTTACGGCAATATTCAGTAATACATCCTAAAGATGTATTTTTTAATTAAAGATTTCTGTTCGACTTACCCTGGTTTACTTATTCTGTAGTGTTGGCCCAGTGGTACCAGCCGCGACTTACCACTTGTAGGTCGTAGGTTCGAACTCCGACAGGCGCTTTACTTCGTGAACATTATTTCATGACCACTGTTCTCAAAAAGGTGAAGGAAAACATCGTGAGGAAACCGGCATGTTCCTAGAACCAAATATTTGAAGACATGTGACATCTACTAACCCGCACTAGGCCCGCGTAGTGGATTACGGCCCACTCCATCTTACCGACAGGAGGCCTGTGTCCCAGCAGTGGGAACATTATAGACAGATTATGCTATTATATTATATTACACTCACACAGAAACAAAACCCGAAAGAGTTTAATTTCACTTCAAAGGTGTAATTTCTCTTTATATTAACCTTAATAAATAAATATTTGATTAATAATATAAATAAAATAAAATATTAAATTACAGCCTTCTTACTAATTTTATTTTTTTATGGCAACAAAACACATTTCCTTATTATCTTCAAACTAGCGACCCGCCCCGGCTTCGCACGGGTGCAATGGAGAAACACTGATAATTTTAGAGCCATTATTTCTCGTAAAAAGTATAGGATAAAAAATGGTTATTGTGGGTTATCCTTAAGAGATAGACATATACCATCGCGGACTTTTGTGTAGACCTTTTTAAGGTGTAGGTACAATACTGTAGTACATTATTTTGATCTATCTCGACGGGTTCAGCCAGCGTTTACAATGTAAGCGCAAAAAAATGTGTTTATTTACGACATTACATTAGAAACCACTATAATTATCAGTGTTTCTCTACTATATTATGCATGTATTATACATATAAACCTTCCTCTTGAATCACTCTATCTATTAAAACAAACCGCATCAAAATCCGTTGCGTAGTTTTAAAGATCTAAGCATATATAGGGACAGACAGACAGCGAAGCGACTTTGTTTTATACTATGTAGTGATGATGCTGAGTTTGAACATGAAGGTTCCGTAGAAAAGCTTTGTCCCCATGAACCTTGCGGTTATGTCTGAAAGGTGAAACTTCAGGAAATAATTACTTAGCAAAACGATTTGGGAGTTTTGTATAAGTAGGTAAATAAAAAGTAACGATTAGGTTATAAAATGAAATAGGAGGTACAGCGGTGTCTTGTGCCTTATTATCAGCGGTAGTTTATTTCGTGCTAAATATCACGCAATTTAAAAAAAAAAACAGTTTTCTATTTTTGGTAAAATTATTACTATTTTATTATTTGAACAGACTGATCACAACTATTACGTGGTGATCAGTCTGTTAAAATATTAAAAATTAAGTTTTCTGTTTTTGGTAAAATTATTAGGTACTTATTTTACCAAAAATAGAAAACTGATTTTTTTTTTATTGCGTGATATATAGCACGAAATAAACTACCGGTCATAATAAGGCAAAAGACACGCGCGGGGCGATGGTACCAACAATTAAACACTTACATGATATTGTTACAATTAATCACAAATTATGTTTAAGATTGTTAAATACTAAAACGAAGAAAAAGGCCCCATGGCTAGAATGTTAATTGTTTTGAATTATTTTAATTGTGTATGTACCCTACACTACCTACGTATTTTAACGTAGGTAGTGTACGATACAATCGCCACACTGACTGTCCATCTCGGCAGGGCCTGCCATCAAGAAAGTTACGTTCCAACTAAACGCGTATTTGTTCTCTGGTGTTTTTGTAAGGCTGATTGTATTACGATGAGTATATTTTCCAATTAACAAAACCGGCGAAATGAGGATGTTTACTTCGGGAAAAACAGACGTAATAAATACAGATCATCATCTGCCTAGTCTTTTCCCAACTATGCTGGGGTCGGCTTCCAGTCTAACCGGATGCAGATGAATACCAGTATTTTATTACATGGAGCGACTACCTATCCGACCTCCACAATCCAGTTATTGGGTAATACGATACCCCTTGGTAAGACTGGTTGTCAGACTTTCAGCTTTTGACTACCCGTAACGACTGTCAAAGATCCACGAATGGCAGCCGGGACCATCGGCTTAACGTGCCTTCCGAGGCACGGAGGGATCTGGGTATGTAATGTAAGCACGGTTACACACAAATGCTCAGACACGTGCTCAAATAGACGTCCTAGGTTATCTTATGTAAGCACATGCCATTTTATACCTCATAATATACTATTTTATATTACATTATTTGTTGTTAAATAATTACAGATTATTAATGACCTAAAATCGTAATTTAGCTGCAAAACAATATTATAATAAGTTTAACTGTCAAACTCGCAATCATGGCGCCACCCCCCACTTTTACTGTATAAAAGAGCGTGTCGCCATCATTGCGAGGTCAGTTGGTGTGCAACGTTCGTAGAGTTATCATCACCCGATATTGAA